>WOXC01004827.1:0-38585 GCA_011680675.1 Gymnobelideus leadbeateri | reverse complement strand
CTTACTGGGAAGGTAAGCAATTCAGTATATGTTCTACTATGCCAAACATTACCATAGTAGATATATTGTAAAAGACTGACTATATTTCCCTCCCTTCTATCATACCTCCCACTTGGTCTATTCCCTACTTTGATCCTTTCCCTTTTCAAAAGTAGGTGCTTCCAACTTCCCTCCCACCTTCCCTTCCATCATCCCCCCTCTCATCCCCTTCCCCCCACTCTCCTGTAGGGTAAAATATCCTATTTAGTATGTATGTGTGTCATTCTCTCCCTGATCCAAATTCAATGAAAATGAGGTTTTGCCTTTTTGCCTTCCTGTTCTTCCCCTCCCTTGTAACCATTTTCCCTTGCCTCTTCTACATGAGAGTTTACCCTACCCTGTCTCTCCCCATCTCCTCTTGTCACTTTCCTTTCTCACCTCTTAACTTCACCCCTTAAGTATCATCCCTTCCCACCAAATTCAACCTATGCCCTCTATCCATGTATACCTGTAAACAAAAATATACACATTCACATATGTATTCATAAGTCCATATACCCTTCTTCAACTATTTTCATACTGAGAAAAGGTTCATCAGTTACAGTTATTGTTTTTCCATGTAGGAATGTAAATAGTTCAACTTTGATAAGTTCATTATGATTTCTTTTCCCTGTTTACCTTCTCAAGCATCTCTTGCTTCTTGTATCTGAATGTCAACTTTTCTATTCAACTCTGGTTTTTTCATCAAGAATGCTTTAAAGTCCTCTATTCCACTGAATGACCATATTTTCCCCTGAAACAAGATACTCAGTTTTGCTGGGTAGGTGATTCTTGGTTTTAATCCCAGCTCCTTTGACATCTGGAATATCATATTCCAAGCCCTTCAGTTCCTCAGAGTAGAAGCTGCCAGGTCCTGTGCTATCCTGATTGCATTTCCACAGTATTCAAACTGTTTCTTTCTGGCTGCTTGAAATACTTTCTCCTTGATCTGGGAATTCTGGAACCTGGCTATAATATTCCTAGGAGTTTTCTTTTTGGGATCTTTTCCAGGAGGTGATTGGTGGATTCTTTCACCCTCTAGTTTGCCTTCTGGTTCTAAAACATCAGGGCAATTTTCCTTGAGAATTTCTTGAAGGATGATTTCTAGGTTCTTTCTTTGATCATGGCCTTTAGGTAGTCCAATAATTTTTAAATTATCTCTTCTGGATCTATTTTCCAGGTCAGTGGTTTTTCCCATGAGATATTTCACATTGCCTCCTCTTCTTTCACTTGTTCGGATCTGTTTAACAGCATCTTGATTTCTCAAAAAATCACTAGCTTCCATTTGCTCTAGTCTAACTCTGAAGGAATGATTCTCCTCAGTGAGCTTTTGAGATTCTTTTTCCATCTGGCAAATTTGGCTTTTTAAGGCATTCTTCTCCTCATTGCCTTTTTGAGCCTCTTTTGCCATTTGGGTTAGTGTATTTTTTAAGGTGTTATTTTCCTCAGTCAGGCTGTTGACGCTCATTTCATACTTTTCTTGCATCTTTCTCATTTCTCTTCCCAATTTTTCCTCCACTTCTCTGCTTTTTAAGGTCTTCTATGTCCTGTAACCCGCTCATATTTTCATTTGGGGCTTTTGGTGCAGGAGTTCTGACCTCACAGTCCTCCTGTTCCATGCTTTAATCCTCTTTTTCCCCAAAATAGGAGTCTAATATTGAATTTTTCTGTTTATTTTGTTTCCTTTGCCTAGGCATGTTGCTACTCAATTACTTGACTTTGGGGCTTGTTGCCACAGTAGGACTCTGCCACCACCCAGGGGAGCTTCAGTCCCAAACGCTGGGGTTTTCTCACCTGCCAAAGGTGTTAGTTGGGTGCCCTCTCTGAAGCCTCTACATGCTCTGGCAAGCTAGTCACACACCCCAAGTCCTCCACCCCAGACTGCAATCCAGATCCAAGAAGGCTAAAGCAAGAGCGATTACCCTCCCTACACTGATGGCTGTCCCCCTACAATCCACAGGCCAGGAGCTGAAGCTGCAACATGGTGGGCTGCACCACAGTTACTTAGTCGCTTCTCTCCCCCAGGGAAAGAGGCCGACATGCTCTCCCAACCAGTCCCAAAGTCCACAGGGCACTGACCTCTCATTTTGTCATTGGCATCTATGTGTTGATAAATCTGGAAATGCCACAGCTGCTGGTGTTCTGGAGTCCCTCCAGCCTGTTGCTGGTCCAGCTGCCCTGGGGTTAAAACCTCTGACTCACTCGGGCCTGGCCTCAGCTCCCAGAGCACTGCAGAGGTTAGCTTCTCTGTGTCATTTTGTAGGTTCTGTAGCTCCAGAGTTTGTTCAGAGTCCCCTTTTACATAAATTTGGAAGTGGTGGGAGCCAGAGCTGTGCGGAAATGCTGTTACTACTCTGCCATTTTGACTCCACCCCCGCCCTTTTCTTTAAAAATAGTATTTTGTTTTTTCCAATTACATGGAAAGAGAGTTTTTAACATTCATTTTTATAAGATTTTGAGTTCCAAATTTTTCTTCCTCCCTGCCTTCCCCCATCTTCAAAACAGCAGGCAATCTGATATGGGTTATACAGGAGCAATCATGTTAAATAAGTATTTCCACATTAGTCATGTTATGAAAGAAAAATCAGAACAAAAGGGAAAATTATGCGAAAGAAAAACAACAAAAAAAGAGGAAATAGTCTGCTTTGTACTACATTCAGACTTCATAGCTGTTTCTTTGGGTGTGGATAGCATTTTCCATCATGAGTCTTTTGGAGTAGTCTTTTATCTCTAGTCTTCTTAAAGCTAATGTCTTCCCTTTTCTGGTTGTTTCCAATTTATCCTTTATGGATTTTGTTATATACCTAGCGGTTTGCTGTTGTCTTCCTTATAGCGCCCCACCCCCCTTTTTTGCATCCCCAGCATTTAGCATAGTGCTTTGCACATAGCTGATACTTAATAAATTCTAGGTTACTGCCAGACTGCTCAAAACTTCTGAATTGCCCTTTGGAGGCTTTAAAACTTATTCACATAAAAGGCCCTGGGTAAAGGGAAGTCTAAATTCCAAATTTTGCCCCCAGGGCTGAATAAATGTGAACTTTAATTGTTATTACCATAAGTTACCTTCCTTTCTTATCCTTCTTACAACCATTTTGTACACTTCTTATTCCCTATCATTAAATCTCTTATTCTAAGATCTTCAAAGACAAACTCTCACCTATCTTATATTCTTTGACAGGTTACAGGTGATAAAGCAATGCTTGATAATTCTTCTGAGTTAATTAATATTAAACATCACTAATAACTTAGCATGGATTTAAAACTACTTTGCTTTATTGTTATTTAAAATTATTGTTCAGGTAAAGCTGATTGGTGAGCATAGAAAAAGATGATAAATCTATGATTAAATTCCTATCATAATGCAAATGATTTCTTTACTATCTAACTCTGTTTAAAAAAAATCACTTGGGGGGCTTTAGCAATGGGTTGTTTATAACCAACCCCAAAGTATTGCATTTTGTCTCTCACTTCCTATCAACTTCTTATTTCCTGTGGGCATGAAGATGTCCCAGCTTGGGGCAAATCAACTACAGAGACACTGTGGGCTAGTGCATGGGAGTTAGAGAGGAGGCTTTAAAAGATATAAACTGCAGGTTCAGCACAAAGATAACTTCTCTGGGCTTTATAAAAGACAGTTGGCAGAACAGAAAATGCTACCCAAATGAATAGTTGTTTTGAGAGGGCTATCTTGGGAAGATGAAAGACTCATTGTTTTAAGAATCTATAAAGTATTTTTGTCTTAAGAGCCTTCCCTTGTGGAAACTTTTAAATAAATGTGTTCAACAAAATGCAAACGCAATTGCACTTTATTTAGTAAGAAATAACTTTATTGCTTACCATTATCTGGAAAAAACCAAAACACTACATTCTCTCAGGGTTGGTTTGTTACAATACTTTATCTTTGGTAATATTAAGCCTCTCAAAATTGACTATAACTTTTCCTAATAGTACTTAGAATATCTGTGTCTTTAGCAAGACTGGGATTTCTAATAAAGTTTCAACGAAGTTTCACAAATCCAGAAAAAATGTGGAAAAAAAAAACTTCCCCAATTCTAAAATGTGTAACTCAGAGAAATCTCATATTGATTCAAAGACTTCAAAGTCCATCAAATACTACAATAAGAGAAAAGAGATGCTCATCTGGAGTTACATATTTTGGCTATTGTCTGGAAATAGGGTCCTTTGGGCATGGAATGTGTCTGTATATGGATCTTTATGCCATTGAGTGTCCAGGGCATCATGGTTATTAGGAAGGAAAGAATTAATTTTGATTTTTGAGCAGATGCAGCACTAACTCTTCATCCTCTGCCAAAGAAAGGCCTGTATCCAGTGGCTCCACAGTTTCCCACTTGGCCTTTTTTGGCTTATGACTTGAAAGCATTTCTTCTTTATCAGCATTTCTGTAGTTTCTTTTCCTCATTGCTCCCATCTTCCTTATTTCACTGTTGGAAACAAAAGCAATTATTGTAAACACCTGCCAAACAATCAGGACCATCATCATACTAACAAAAATTTGTTTTAAACAAGGAAAATATGACTAGTAGATAAAAGGGTAAATGTAGAATCACAGAGGAACTATAATAAAAGAAGATAAAATCAAAAGTCAAATTCAGCAATCATTAAGAAGAGCCTATTCAGTCAATGAACAAGAACCTATTAGATACTTACTATGTCCTGGGAACTGTGCTAGGTGCTGGAGTCAAAAAAGAATAATGGAAATAGTCCCTGCCCTCATGGAGATTACATTCTACAGGGGATACAGCATGTACACAGATAAGGATGCATGAAATAAATGCAAAGTAATTTTGCATGAGATGCAGAAGCAGGTGGGGAATGGGGGTGAGATGGAATTAGGAAAGGTCTCATTTAAGAGTGGTGTTTGAATTGAGTTTTGAAGGGAACTAGGGAGTTTCAGAAGTGAACCAAATGAGGAAGATGCATTCCAGGTATAAGGGAAAGCCTATGCAGAAGAATGAAGGTAAGAGGTGAAATGTCATATATGAAAAACATCCAGATGGCTGGTTAGGCTAGAACAACGAGTATACGACAGGGATTAATATGTAATAAGGTTTTAAAGATTTTAAAATTGTGAAGGGTTTTTAATTCCAAATAGAAATTTGTAATTGATCTTAGAATACTGTAGTAGAGTGCCACTCAAATTTATCGAACAGGAGATTATCACTTTTGGAGATATACAGAGGATGTACAGGAGAGGAGAGGACCTGAGGCAGGAGACTAATTATGTACAGAGCATTGAGTTAAAAATGGGGAAATATAAACAAGGGATTATTTTCTATAGCTATGAACCTCCAGGTTACTGGATTTTAGGGAGGTAAATCAATATTGCTGCTGCCCAATATCTGTTCTATTTTTTAGTGCTAACAAATGCTAAAGTTAAAACTTGAGAGATACTATACCTTAGATAAATTGCCTGTCAGAAATATGTTTTTCTTCCCCTTGAAAATCTACATCTGAGATAACCAATAAGGACAAAAGCACCCCTAGAAACAGATCATAAAACCATGCTCAATTTAGGGGCTCCAAGGAGGTGAGAGGAACAGAGCTGGGGTGGTAAAGTAGTAGGAAAAAGTACCTAGTTTCCCCTCCACAAAACTCCACCAAACAGACCTAGAAAATGCTACAGAACAAATCTTAGTAGGGAAATCCAGAAAAAGGCACAGACAGTCATCTGTCTAGCCCAGCTCAGTACAGGAAGACAGACAAAGAGGTCAGGCCAAGCACATGCACCAAACTCCAGCATCCAGAGAAAGTTAAAAGGAAGACCAGATCAGGGAACCACCACAGGGACAGGTATGAAGTGGTAGCTTTGTTGTCCACTATCCAGTTCTGGGGTGGACCTGTATTTGGGGATGCTGTTCCCAGGTCGGAAAGCAAACAGTAGTGGTATGGCTGAGACCTCAAGAGGGAGGAGGGTCTCCTTTCCAGCCTTAGTGACACTGTAGAAAAATAATCAAAGGAGGAATCCCAGACTAAAGGGGAGTCTATACTCTATCACAGTTCACAGTCTCTGTGAACCAACAGAGCTTTCCATCTGGCTGACAATAGCTGAGCCCAATAGAATTCTACTGTTGTTCAGACTGAAACCCAGGGCAAAAACTTGCAGAGTTCAAATTGATTACATTTTGTCTCGGATCAGATTACTGACAGCTTGCAAGCCCCCAGACTGTCCCTAAGATCTTGAAATAACACACCATTTAATACCCCAAGAAAGCAGTAACAGAACCAGCCCAAAACTTCCCTCCAGAGCATAGCAGAACCCAGCCCTAATGTCAAGTCTGAGGTCAGGAAGGAGGCTAGAAGAATAAGCAAACAAAAAAAGAATCCCATTATAAAGATCTATTATGGCTGCAGGGAAGTTCAAGGCACAAACTCAGAGGAAGAGAATAGCTCCAAAACATCGATAAGCAAAGCCTCAGAGAAAAACACAGCTTGGGCATGAATTCAAGTAGAATTCTTGGAAGCAATGAAACAAGTGGTGTGTGTGTGTGTGTGTGTGTGTGTGTGTGTGTGTGTGTGTGCTTAAGGGGTTAAAAATGACTTTATAAATGAAATGAGAGTATTTGAGTACTTGAAGAAAAATTGGAAAAGAAATGAGAAGTATGGAAGAAAAAAAAGGAAAGGGAATCAATAGCTTGGCACAAGAAGTACAAAATTCTTGTTCAAGCAAAAAAAAAAAAAATTCCCTGAAAACTAAAAGACCAAAGAGAAGGCACAACAAAAAATAGTAAGGTCAAAAGGCTGAAAAAATAGAAAATAGTATAAGTTATGGCAAAACCCTGGAAAACAGGGTGAAGAGAAAAGAATTAAAAATCACTAGACTATCTAAATTGCATGACAAAAAAATAATGTAAACATCATAAAAAAAAAACAAAACACCCTACCCTCTCTTAGAACCAGAGGGAAAAGTGCAGAATCCACCAGTGGCCTCCTAAAAGAAACCTCCAAATGAAAACTCACAGCAACATCAGAACCAAAATCCAGAGCTTCCACATCATCCAGAAAGAAAGAATTCAAGTACTGAGAAGCCACAGTCAGGATCACATATAATTAAGCAGACACTATTATACAGAAGCAGAAAACTTGTAATACAATATTCTGGATAGCAAAGGATATAGGCTTATAGCCAAGAATAACTAAACCTGAAAAATTAGTACAATGCTATGTGTGTGTGGGGGGGTGTGGTGGTAGAAGGAATAGAGTTTTAATGAAGCAGAAGACTTCTAAGAACTCCTGATGAAACAACCAAACTTGAGGAGAAACTTCAAAGTTCAAAGACAAGAGTTAAGAGAAACATAAAAAGGTAATCATGAATAAACAGTGAAAAGGGATTAAATAAAGACAAACTGCTTACATTAAAATAATACATATCTTCTCTGAACCTTAACATCATCAGGGGTCACAGAAGGAAGGTTAGAGAATATTGTATAATATAAGCAGCATGCACAAGTAAGAAATCTATACAAAGAAGAAAAAAGAGATGTGGGTAGAACAGCTGACATCTCACTGTCATCTACGAGACAGAGAGAATTGAGTACAGAAAGACAACTAGTGAATAGGAAGGAAAGAGGAGAAGGAAGAATTAGAAGGTGAGCAGATTAAGGAATGGATTAGTCTTAAAAGCAGATTAAAGAATGGATTAGTCCTAAGCAAAACAAAATCTAACCAAGGGTATGAAAAATATTCGTAATTACATTCAAAGGGCTATAAAAATGTGCATATCGGGGTGGCTAGGTGGCACAGTAAGAGCACTGGCCCCCTGGATCAGTTCTGGACTCAGTTACTTAGCACCCACACATAAATAGCTAGCCGTGTAACCTTGAGCAAGTTATTTGACCCCAATTGCTTAAAAAAAATGTGCATACCCTGTGACCCAGCAATACCATTTCTAGGGTTGTATTCCAAAGAGATCATACAAGTGAGAAAAGGACCCACATATACAAAAATATTTATACAGCTCTTTCTGTGATGGCAAAGAATTGGAAATCAAGGGGATGCCCATCAACTGCGGAATGGCTAAACATTGTGGTATATGAATGTAATGCTATAAGAAATGAGGAGCAGACAGACTTCATAATAACCTGGAGAGACTTATATAAACTCATACTGAGAGAGGAGAGCAGAACAAGGAGAACATCATACACAATTACAGACACATTATATCTGTGATAACTAACTCTGATAGACTGGACTCTTCAGTAATACAAGGCTATAAGACAACTCCAAAAGACTCTTAATGTAAAGGGCTATCCACATCCAGAGAAAGAATTACAGAGTTTGAATGCAGATTGGAGCAAACTGCTCGTTCTCTCTCTCTCTCTCTCTTTGTTTTTTTGCTTTTTGGAGGGCAATTGGGGTTAAGTGACTTGCCCAAGGTCACACAGCTAGAAAGTGTTTGAGGCTAGATTTGAACTCAGGTCCTCCTAACTCCAGGGCTGGTACTTTACTTATTGCACCACCTACCCGCCCCCCTACTTGCTCTCTTTTGTGTTGTTTTGTTTCATTCCTTCTTTCTCATTGCTCATTCCATTAGTTATAATCCTTCTTTATAACTTGACTAATGTTTAATGTGAAGGTATCTGTAGAACCTATATTGGATTGCATACTACCATAGGGGAGGAGGGGGGAAGAGAGGGAGGGCGAGAAAATTTGGAACTCAAAAGCTCATGGAACTAAATGTTGTGAACTAAAAGTAAATAAACGAATAAATTTTTAAAAAGGACAGAAAAAAGTACACCAGTCAGGAAAAGAAGTAGAGAAAAAGAAAAAAGACAAATGAATTTGCTGTGTTTAGAATTAACCTATGTTTGTCAAATGAAATAATATATATGATTGAATTAGAATGCCAAACAAATATGCATATGAATATGATGGTATATAAATATGATAGAGTACTGTTGTTATATAGAAAGTCATGAAGGAGATAGTTTCAGAGAAACCTGGGAAGACTTGTATGAATAAATGCAGAGTGTAACAAGCAGGACAAGGAGAATAATTTATACATAGTAGAAGCAAAGTATTTTGAAAGAATTAGGAAATCATATCAGCATAATGACCAACCACTATTCAAGATGTGGTCAAAGATAACATCACTTCCTGACAAAAAGGTAAAAGACTCAGAGCAAAAACAGACATTTTTTTGGACATGACCAGTGTAGAAATTTGTTGATGCTTAACTTTATAAAAGCTTCTTTATATTTTTTTTGGAGGGGCAACTGGGGTTAAGTGACTTGCCCAAGGTCACACAGCTAGTAAGTGTTAAGTGTCTGAGGCCGAATTTGAACTCAGGTCCTACCAACTCAGGTCACTGCTCCACCTAGTCACCCCTATATAAAAGTTTCTAATAGGCTTTGTTTTTCTTTTGTTTTCAACTGAGGTGGGAAAGAGAGGATGAGAAAGTAGATTTTTGATGACTGGAAAAAATAAATTTTCCAAAAAGAGAGGATCAGGAAACAACTAACTTTAAAAAAACAAAAGAAAACTGCAATATGAAAACCTCTAAGGATTAAAAACAACATCCTTCGAACTGGTGTCACAAAGGCAGTTAATGATCATTTGCTATCAAGTAGTTTTGCAGATGTCAATCCCAATTCAGTTGCCTAGGAATAAAAGTCTGTATTTGTCTGACAAAAATTAATCTTTCTTTCTTTCTTTTTTTTTTTTGCTTTTTGGAGGGCAATTGGGGTTAAGTAACTTGCCCAAGGTCACATGGCTAAGTTTTTTTGTTGTTGTTTGTTTGTTTGTGTGTGCGTTAAGTGTCTGAGGCCGGATCTGAACTCAGGTCCTTCTGCCTCCAGGGCCGACGCTCTACTCACCGCACCACCTAGCCGCCCCTCAAAAATTAATCTTAACACCTCCTTTACAGAAGAACTTGCATAAAATCTGACCATAAAAAATACAAAGTCATTCACTTTAAGATGTTCTAAAATCAATACCTCTTCTTCTCAAAAGCATTTAGTTGTATTTTAAAATAATGTTGGGGTGGAGGGAGGGAGGGGATTATTAGTAAGATAATTTTTCAAGGAGGAGATAGACCTTTTTCTTCTAAGGGATTCTTGCCCATAGTAGTATATGTAGTGATCACCAAGGAATATTCAAATTCCCAAACAACTGTGCTTATTTTACATACCAGCAAGGTTATGCTTAAAATTCTGCAAGCTAGGCTTCAGAAATATGTGAACTGAGAACTACCAGGAGAGCAGGCTGATTTTTGAAGAAGCAGAAGAACTTGGGACCAAATTGCCAACATTCACTGCACTGCATTCACTGCATGGAGAAAGCAAGAGAAAAAACATCTACTCTTCCTTCATTTATTCCACTTATTCCACTATTCAAAAGCCTTTAACTATATGGAACACAAAAAAAATGTGGCAAGTCCTCAAGAGATGGGAGTACCAGATCATCTTATTTGTCTCCTAAGGAACCTGTATGTGGGCCAAGAAGCAACAGTTAGAACCAAACATGGAACTGCTTTAAGATTTGAGGAGTACGACAAGACTGTATTTGTCATCTTAATTATTTAACTTACATACAGAGTACATCACGTGAAATGCCAGGCTGGATGAATCAAAAGCTCAAATTAAGTTTGCTGGGAGAAATAGCAACAATTACAGATATGGAGATGATACTACTCGGATGGCAGAAAGTAAAGAGGAATTAAGAAGTCTCCTGATGAGGCTAAAAGCTGGCTTGAAGCTTAACATTAAAAAAAAAAAAAACTAACTAGGAATGTGATCCCATCACATACTGGAGATGAAATCAAGGGAGAAAAAATGAAAGCAGTGTCAGGTTTTATATTCTTGGGCTTAAAAAGCACTGCATAAGGTGACTGCATGATGAAATTAAAAGATACTTGTTCCTTGGAAGGAAAGCTATGGCAAATCTGGACAGCATACTAAAAAGTAGAGACATCACCTCGTCAACAACAGTCCATATAGTCAAATCTATGGTTTTTCCAGTAGCACTGTATGACAATGAGAATTGGACTACAAGGAAAACTGAGTGCCACAAAATTGACACTTCTGAATTGTGGTACTGGAGAAAACTTGAGAGGCCCTTGGATAGCAAGAGGAATCAAATCGGTCAATACTTAAAGAAATCAATTCAGGCTATTCACTGAAATACTGAAGCTGAAGCTTAAATACTTTGGCTACATAATGAGAAGATGGTACTCATTGGAAAAGACCCTGGTATTGGGAAAGATTGAAAGCAAAAGGAAAATGGGGGTGGGAAAGGATGACATGGATAGGTAGTATCATGGAAGCAATGAACATGAACTTGGACAGACTTTGAGAGATAGTTGATGACAGAGGAGCCTGGCATGCTATGGTCCATGGGGTCATGAAGAGTTGGATATGACTGAACAATTGAACAATAAGACCTTCCTCTCCTTAAGAAAAAAAATAAATGATTTCCAAATCTGGCTCTAATCACTATCTTGACACTGAATCCTTTCATACAGTAAACTGATAGCAGCCTGACCTCTCCACATTCCCTGGTTAGAACAGACAATGTCTGAGGTCCCTTCCACTTCTTTGATTTTATAATTTTACATGTATATTTTTAATATTCTTTTATGAGATGTGCTATTTCCTGGAACAGCAACATCCCATTTATGCCAGAGAAAACACTGTATTTGTATATAAATTAAATAAATGGAAATAGTCTTCTTCAAGTCTTTTCAGAAACTATTTAATGGTATCATCCACTGAAATGGTAATATAATGTTAAAATTATATTCACTGCAGGGAATAGATGACTCAGATAATAGAAAAAATGAAAATGCATATAAATTATTTCCACAACTAGCAGATTCATCATTTAGCATGGTATGTAGTTCAAATTCCAACCATTGTCTCTTAAGGACATCCCTTCTACAACATCCCCATAAATGTGATCTATCATCTGGTAGAACAGTTCAAGCGATACAGGTTGCTAGCCTAGAAACTCTGGGTGCTGTAGATAGAACATTGGACCTCTAGTCAGGAATACCTGAGTTTAAAACCAGCTTCAGATACTAGTTGAGTGATTCTGAATGAATCACTCAATCTGGGTTGTCTCAGTTTCCTCATCTGTAAAATGAACTGGAGAAGGAAATGGCAAACCACCTCAGTACTTTTGCCAAGAAAACCCCAAATGAGGTGACAAAGAGTCAAACAGGACTTAAAGAGCTAAACGATAACAAAAAAGCATAGAAATGTAACTCAAGTGTCATCCTTTACTCAATATGTTTCCTGATGATCCTCCAAGTTGATAAAGACCCTTCTCCCCTTATGTATATCTTGAAAAAAGGTCTTTTGTTCTTCAGGTGAAAGATTCTCAGTTCTTTAACTCTTGCTTCATTTGGAACAATTTTAAATCCCCTCACCATCCTGGTTATCCCTTTTCTGTTGACCCTTCAGTCTATAAATCCCTCTCTTAAAAAGAGGTGCCTACCTAAATTTGAAAAATAATATTCCACTTATGATCTGATCAATAACATAATACAGTGGGATTACCTCCCTTAAAACTTCATTAGCTTGGGGCGGCTAGGTGGCGCAGTGAATAGAGCACCGGCCCTGGAATCAGAAGGACCTGAGTTCGGAGCCGGCCTCTGACACCTAATTCACACAAACAAAAACCTAGCCGTGTAACCTTGGGCAAGTTACTTAACCCCAATTGCCCTAAAGGGGCGGCTAGGTGGTGCAGTGAGTAAGAGTGCTGGCCTCGGAGTTGGGATGACCTGAGATCAGATCCGGCCTCAGAAAATGAGCACCCACGCATAAATAATGACTAGCTGTGTAACCTTGAGCAAGTTACTTAACCCCAATTGCTTAATAAAAAAAAAAAATAAAAAAAAAAATAAAAAAACTTCATTAGCTGTGGAGAGCCAAAGAGGCTTGATTCAGGACTCAGACAATGTGCCCTATAGAAGGCCCTTCCAGCTTGCTCCTTGGGTCTTTTGAAATGGGTTACACTTAAAAGGATGCTGTTTGAGTTCTAAGACCAATAGGCTCTAACCTCAAGACTTTAGTTGTTGAAAGACAAAATATTTGATTCTTAGGTGGTGGGCTCCTATGCAAATGTCCTTGATGTCCAGCTTTGGCTTGGGCCTTGAAGCCTCAACAAAGAGAAGAACATCCTTTGTAATGTGACTGCATATGAAAGGAGTTAACTGACTTTTCCTAAGACTTTTTGGCATGTAGATAACAAAGCCTTATCAAATTATATATTCTGTGCTACTTGCAGGATATAACAGACTAAGGTAATGATAAAAATACTTGAGTCCTATTGCTTTGTCTCATTTGCTCTATAAAAACCCTGTACCAAGAATCAATAAACGGAGTTCATGGTTCTTCCCACATGGTCTGGTCACTTCTTATTCATGTCTCTGATCATGCTTAGTGTTGAACACTGAGCAGCCCACAGCAATTAGCATTTGACTAATACAGATTTTACAGTCAACTAACCTCTTCTCATTCCAAAGCAATTCAAGGGAAAACTATTAAGAAAAATCCCTCCCCCTACCCCACAATGCTATAATTCTATAGCTAATTTATCCCTATTAGGTTGCATCATATTGGTTTCTACCTATTGAGACAGTTTTGGATTCTGATTCTATCATTCAAAGCATTAAGCATTTGCATAGTACAAAAACCCAATAAGCATACCTTCTATATCTTCACTCAAATCAATGACAAAAATATTGAGCAGGTATAATGGCAAGCAAAATAGGATTATTTTTTTTTTTGCTGTTTTTCTGAATTGAGTTTTAGCTCATCAAGTGCCTTTGAGCCCCGCCTTTGATTGTATCAAGAGTCTTTGACTAGAAACAGTATTATTGTATTACCCTTAATAGGTCTAGTGTAATCACATGGGAGCCCATAGTGGGAGGAACTGCCAAAACGGTGGAACAGGAAGGGTGGAATAAGGAGGAGTGGAGACGAGAAACACAAGAACAGAGCTAGGAGTGGGCAGAACTGGGAGAGAGAACATTTGTGATGTCAGCATTCTGTCTGTTGTTCTGTGCTACTTTCTCAGGTAGAAATCCTATCTGTTGTTCTGTGCTGATTTCTCAGACAGAAGCCCTGTCTGTTGTTCTATGTTGATCTCTCAGACAGAAGTCTTGTCTGTTTATCTGTGTTGATTTCTCAGACAGAAGAGCTGTCTATTGTGTTGATTTCTCAGACAGAAGTCCTGTCTGTCCTTCTTCTCCTTAAGAAAAAAATAAATGATTTCCAAATCTGGCTCTAGTCACCTAGCTTGACACTGAATCCATTCATGCAGTAAACTGATAGCAGCCTGATACCTCCAAGTTCCCTGGTTGGAACAGACAATCTCTGAGGTCTCTTCTACTTCTTGGATTCTGTAATTTTTATAGGTGTACTTTTAATATTCTTTTATGAGATGAGCTATTTCCTGGAATAGCAACATTCTATTTATTACAGAAAGATTTGTTGATTTCTTAGACAGAACTCTGCCTGTTAATCTGTGTTAATCCCTCAGACAGAAGCTCTATCTGTTCTTCTGTATTGGTTTCTCAGAAGAAGACCTATTATTGTGTTGCTTTCTCAGATAGAAAGTGAATTGAGATGACAGTGCTGGTAATGTGTCTAAATATTGTTGTAGACCTGTTAAGCTTTGATTTCCTAGAAACAGAAACTTCTGAGAGCTTGGAGTGTAGCAGTCCCAGTAAGCTGAGATAAGGAACAGAAGCAGAGAGCTGACCCATGTGAATCGAGGCAAGAGTTGGGAGCCATGGGGTTTGGAAGCCAGCCTTAAGGGTGAATGGTGTTTGTACTTTCTGCTACCCCTTAAGGATAATGGGCTTAAGGATTATTGGAAGCCAGCCTCTAGTCAAGATGAAAGAGGACTGACTAAGAAGATTATAACTTACTGTGAGCTAGGGTTGAATGGTGCTTGTATTTTCTGCTACCCCGTAAAGATGACTATAAGATATACTGAATGATAAGTTTTGTTTAAGACTATGTGGCCACCTTAGTAATAAGTTGTTATGCCATGTTGTTGTGAATGTTATACTTAATTTCTTGAATGTTATGCTTTAGTTTATTGCTTAATAAACAGAGTTCATTATACTAAGCGATTAGACCCTTAAAGTTATTCACAGTAGCAGTCCTCAGGAGAACTAGTCATGATTGGCTTTACAGCAGGCCAGAATGAAAGACAGAACCCTGTGGCATTCAATGAAAAACATGCCCCCAGGGTTAATACTAATCTACTAATTGTTACTTTCTGGATCTGGTAGTTCAAATTAACTATGAGTCTACCTAATCATATCATTATATGGTCCACTTTATATATATTTACAAGATATCATGAGAGACAGCATCAAATGCTCTTGCAAAAATCCAGATACATTTTTTCCATGTACATCTGCTACCAGTAACAATCAGAGATATTAGTTGGTCACAACTTCTTTTATCAAACCCACACTGGCTCCTAGATATCACCATTTCCTTTCAAAGTTCTCACAAAACTTGTTAAATAAACTATTAGCGAATTCTCTGAAAGATATATCAGACTCATAAATATTATCACCTCTTTTGAGTAATGGAATACTTTTCCTCTGTTTTCTAACACCTCTCTAATGCTATAAAATTCTTCAGAGATTACCAGCAGCAATTCAGTAATTGTATTCTTCAAGATCTTTCACTTCATTTCAATCAATAAGCATTTATTAAGGGCCTACATTTCCCCCAGAAGGTAATTTTGGTGGGCTAAAATCACTGAACTCATTTAAAGAAACAAGGTGCTCTCTTATTCTCCCTTTACCTATCTTGGGCTTCAATCCCTTCTTCCTGTTTATTTTGCCCTTCCCAATTTGAAGAGCATTCTCTTCGACTAAAACAGCAAAACCTAAATAGGATAGAATAGTTTTGCTTTCTGACATCTCAACATTATACTCTATTTACCATGAAGCATTGGGGGTTTTTTTGGTTGTTGTTTATGCCTTAAACACGCTTTTAAAAATATTGTCCTTAGTATTTTTCATATGATACAGCTTAAGTTGGGATTTATCATTTTAAATTTTTTTAAATTTTTTTTTTGGAGGAGGCAAGGCAGGGCAATTAGGGTAAAGTGACTTGCCCAAGGTCACATGACTAGTAAGTGTCAAGTGTCTGAGACTAGATTTGAACTCAGGTCCTCCTGACTCCAGGTCTAGTGCTTTATTCACTGCATCACCTAGACGCCCTGAGGATTTATCATATTTGATACTATTCTCATGGCTCTGCAATACTCTTGTTCTGTCTTTCTCCTTTCATCTTTTGTGCTCATCCTCTAAAAATCTAAATTTACTAATACACTGGTACAAATAAACTTAGTGTGCATTAGTCACATTGGTCTTTTTTGGTTACCTCCAACTTTTATCACCAGAATCACTCCACACTATGTCATAAGAATTTTTTTTTTAAAATATCATGAGCTCCCTCATTTCCTACCCTTTGTGTCTCAAAAATTCATCTAGTGAGGTAGGTGGTACAGTGGACAGTACACTGGTTCTGGAGAAAGGAAAACCTGAATTCAAATTTGGCTTCAGATATTTAGTAGGTGTCTAATTCTCAAAAAGTCATTCAACCTCTGTCTCAGTTTCCTCTTCTATAAAGTCAGGATCAGCTTTTGTAAAGATAAAATGAGATATTATTTGTAAAGCACTTTGCAAACATTAAAGATCAATAGAAATGCTAGTTGTTATTACCATTAACTATTATTTTCTAATCTTCTTTTGCACTGGTCATAAAGAATGATATGGATCTCCTTGTCAAGACCTACAAAATCAATTATGCTCATATGCTTTTCTTTTGTCTCCTCCAAGGTCTCATTGCATTTATCATTCCTCTTCTCTTTCACTGTCAATTTTTATTTTTCCCCGGATCTCTTCCTTCTCTTTTATCCTTTACTTCTTCTTTTTTTTTTTTTTTTGCTTTTTGGAGGGCAATTGGGGTTAAGTAACTTGCCCAAGGCCACACGGCTAGGTTTTTGTTTGTGTGCGCGTTAAGTGTCTGAGGTCACATCCGAACTCAGGACCTTCTGACTCCAGGGCCAATGCTCTGCTCACTGCACCACCTAGCCGCCCCTTATCCTTTACTTCTAATCTACTTCATTCCACTTCCTTTCCACTCATCCTGCCACTACCCCAGAAGAGGCCCTCAAAATCTCTTACCGGGACAACTTAATAGCTTTCTACCTGTGTCCATTTCTGTGTCTATCATCTGTCTCCTTGCAATCCATCTTTAAACAGCTGCCAAAATCATCTTTCTAATATCTTAGCCTGCCACATAAGATCCTGAATAATCTGACTCCAACTACCCTTTGTAGCCTTATTTCATACTCTTCCCTTTCATGTACCCTACCATCCATCTACACTTGTCTACTAAATATTACTGGATGTTGTTTTGTCCTTTCCCACTTCTATGCATCTAACTAGGCTATCTTCTCATGCCTGAAACGTGTCCTTCTCCTCAACTCCACATTCTTTTCCTTTAAGACTAAGCTCAAGTGCTACTTCTTCCATGAAGCCCTCTTTGATTCCCTAAGATAACAATGATTTCTTTCTCCAAGTTTTTCTGGAATATTTTGTCTAAATCTCTCTTTTGCCTCAATCACATTTTATCCAACATTATTTGCATATGGATTATATAACTTCTATTAGACTTGTAACTTCTTTGTCTTTCCCATACTTTCATTCTTCATCTTGTTTTATCTAGGGACTTGTAACCCAATAGGTTCTTAATAATTTTTTTTAAATTCAAAAACCACCTTTGACTTGTTTTTCTCGTTGGGGAGGCAGCATGGCAAGGTATACTTAAAATCAGTAAGATCAGTGCTTATAAGCAGATACTTACACCTAGGGTAAATCATGTAACCTTTCCCAGCCTCAGTTTCCTCATCTGTAAAATGGGATAATAATAGCACTACCTCACAAGGTGAGGATCAAATGAAACAGCACATGTAAAATCTTTTGTTAACCTTGAAAAAGCTCCTTAAGTGACCAGGTATCTAATTTGTTTTTCCTTAATTTTTAAAAAAATATTTTAAAATGTTTTTAAAATCTAAGGCAAAATTTATTAACATTCAAAATTTCCTTCCTTGGCTACTATGCAATCTAAAGTGAGACAGTCCTTTCCTCCCAAGGTTTTCTTTTCTAGCCCAAAACAGTAGTCTCCATTTTCTTTATTTTCTGAAACATGAAATTGCTGTTGGTAAAACAAGTCAATAATTTTAGCAGATACATATTTTTACAGATTGAAACTTTTTTAGGTTCTAAGATAGCTCAAATCCTCCATCATTACTATATTTTGCCTCTGTGACAGTTTTATGACTTTTATCAGAAAAGAATTAGCTGTATATTCCATTTGTCTGAGTGGTATTTCAATATTCCCACAATCTCATTTTGTTTGTCTCTCCTTTTATATTCATCTATATGTTCTCCTTGCCAGTGTGTCCAGCCCTGGGTTTATAGAATTTCATGCAGGTAAACATCTTCTAGAGAACAGTGCTTCAATTCTGTAATATCATACCTATTTTCTTTGAGCACAGAATATTTTTCTACTGCCATATATCAAGGAGCCACAAAGTATTTATTGTTGTAAGAAGAATGCATTGAAAAACCACAAAGCACTTTATAATGAGTGGTGCTACTGTGCTTTAATAACTATACTGTAAGTCTGCATTAACCTCCTTGTGTTAATATTTCAAGTTTAGTTTGCTTATTGCTTTATTGTTAAGCCAATATTCTGTGTGTGTTGGTTTATAGATATGAGGTCCCAAAGAGTATTCCTAATTCTTTTTCCAGTTATTTCCACCTGTAAATTTCTAGGTAAATGCCTCTAGGTTAACCATTTTTCCTCTTTCTATAGCATACCCACCTGCTCTCCTGAGTATCTGATGCTTACAATTTTAGCTAGGCACTCCTCTATTGCAATGTTTGGTCTAACGTTTTCTTAACAGGTGTGCAAATCTCTCATCAAAGAGCTCTCTCTGAAATGAGCTGTCTCTGGGGTCTATCATTTTGGTATCTTAAACAATGAGTCAGGAAACCAAATAGTGTTCATTAGTACCATCACTTTAGCCAGCTGTTAACTTCACATATCCTCTTGTCTCTTCCAAAATTCCTGTCACAAAACACACAATTCCAGGGTGATAAAGAATCTCAGAGATAACCTAGTCCAACAAATATCTGAATTCTAGGTTCTTCCTGACAAGTGATAATTCAGCTTTTTCTTAAAGAGCACTGGTGAAGGAAAACCTCATGAGGAAGCCCATTCCATTGTTAGTTCTAATTGTTACGAGGATTTTTCATAGATAAAGTAAAAAAAATCAATGTCACTGCAACTTCAACCTACTACTTCCTTGTTCTGCCCTCTGAACACCTCCCGCCCCCAAAAAAACCCTCAAATCCTTCTTCCACAAGAAACTCCTTTATACAGCAGAGAGAGCTCTTTCTGCCCCTACCCATAACCCTTACTATGGTTTTTTTTTTTAACCTTTATATGGGAGAAAAGATGAATCCCACTTACACCCAAGTTTTTCAACTTCTTAATAGGTATAATAATAATAATAATAATAATAATCTGAAATAGATATAATAATAATAATCTGAAAGTCATCAGATATAAATTTCATGTTTTAACCCAATTTTAGTCAGAACATTTGTAGATTTCAGTCATTCTTACAAGAAATTAGTACAAGTGATTAGCATTTCTTACTACAGAGGTAATTAGCAGTCAGCAGATTTGATGGATTTTGGCAATGTATTTAGTCACATATCAGCAACATACTCCACGAAAACACTACAGTAGCCTATCCCTTTAGTAAAGAATCACCAAGCATCAAGACACTTCTTCCTCCTATGGCCAGTAACATAATTTGCCAGCACCTGTGAGTCTTCTTGGATTGTTGAATGTTGTATATTCTTTAGAAAGTAAATGTCGATCTTTTATGTGAAGAACTTTATACCTCCTGTACAGTTTTAGTATTTCTTATTTTCTTATCTTTTCCTTTCTCCTGTTATATTCCTTTACTTGGTTTTGAATAATTTTTATCTCTTCAGAACCATTTTCTTCCTGGTTTCCTTCATGGATTATTTCCCTCTATTTAGTATTTCTTCATTTTTGCTAATAAACTAGAAGCTACAGATGCTTTCTCAAGACTTGTCACTTTGTCCTCAGGCAGGAAGATTAATCTAGAATCATAACACTCTTAGAAGGTGAGTGCTTCCTGGCAGGAAGACAAATATAGCACAGACCATACAAATCACTTTAACAGTTCCCTTGGTTTTTTTCTAGACCTGACATGGAAATGCAGTCCTTTATAATTTCTCCTGGGAAAAGTCTCATAAACTGCATCTTGGCTTAAACCATCACCTAGGGGGTTCTTGGGAAGACTATTTTTAAGGCAGCCTGTTATTCCCTATTAATGTCTGTAAATTAGCTCAAGTAATATCAATTAAGACTGTAGTTTAGCACAGTCAATTCAGTATATTTAAGCAATCACCGGGCACAACAAATAGAGGCACATATGTGAAATATTTCATTCATTTGTTTTGTTGGGCTGGTTCATCTACTCCTGAGTTCCTGCTGTGAAAGAGGGGAGGAAAGGTTCTGGTAAAGAAATCTTTAGTTGACCTCTCCTTTCTTCCTTTCTGCTAATATGCTCAGCTATTCACAATTAATGCTGCTTTGCCAGCTAGGCTATCCCAATTTTCTTAAACAATAAGCAAACAATGAGAATTATAAAGATGCATGTATTTCCCAGTCTGTTTAGAGCTTGGCTCTAAGTAAGCCTTTGTACGTTTTGCAAAGGCACCTACAAAACAATCTGTTTACCTAATTAGTTAGCAATAGTGTGAGTGATTCCATAGGTAATTCATTAGAAAGATGATAATACAAAGTAAACTAAGAAGACAGTCACTATGCAGGATACCAATATATTGCTACAACCTCATTTTTTTCCGTGAAGGTCTCTTCCAATTGAACTAGCACTAAAAAGCCTGTATTTTATTTATATCCTAGTAAATTTGGTTGGGAGAATTCAGACTCCATCTATTTAATGTTCACTGAAAGCTTTATACCAATAACTCTCTTGATACCATTTTATGACAGAAAATTACATGGTTAAGAAAACTCTTCCTTTTCTGTTTTTTCTTAAGGGCACAAAATGACAGTTATAATATTAACACCTATTCCTTTTAATCTTATTAAAAACAGCATCAATAGGACCCATTTAATAAGGACCTATCTTTATAACAGTGAATCAATCTCCTAATCCCTAAATTATGGCCTATTAGATTTGATTTAAAAGGCTTCCTCTCTCTGGCCAATAGTGTTTTTGGCCTCTCAGGGACAACAGCAATCCTTTAAAGCAACAGTTCCCAAAGTGAATAGTGAACTCCTTCTCTGGAGATGTGAAATAAAAGAGAAAGTAATTTCCTTCTCTAGTGGTAAAAATGTAGTACAGGTGGCAAGCAAAGGGTAGAATCATAAGACTTCTTTTATATCCTGTTATTGTAAAATAGCAGTCTGTGATTCACAATGTAAAAATGCAGTATCTTGAAAACTAGAACTGGGAATTTTATATTTATATCTCTATCTTTGAGAAGACTTGGAGTGTACAAATATATTCCATAATTCTATACTTCTAGAGTACAGTATGTAAAATTACATTACTTCATGTTCAACATTAAGAGATACCTCTATAATGGTTGATAGAGCACAACTTTAAAAAAACAAAACATGCTATATTATGGATCAAAGTATTAGAAATATAAAAATGTGGGGCAGCTAGGTGGCGCAGTGAACAGAGCACCAGCTGTGGAGTCAGGAGGACCTGGGTTCAGATCCGGCCTCAGACGCTTAACACAGAAACTAGCCGTGTGACCCTGGGCAAGTCACTTAACCCCAATTGCCCTCCAAAAAAAGCAAAAAATAAAATAAAATAAAGAATAACCCACTTCTTTAAAAAAAAAAGAAATATAAAAATGCTATGATTATAGAAAAACACTAAAAAGCAAAAATAAATAAAGAGCTGTCAATGGCATCTCTGAAAAATTTTCTCAACCAAGGGGTTCAATTAGTTGTGGATTTCTCATGGTAAGCACTATGCATGCATTAAAATATGCAGGAATAAAATACACAGATGGGAGCATGTAAAGTAACCTGACAATGACAGGGAAGTTTGGCCTTAATTATGATGAACTTTTGTAAGCTGATGCACCAATGCTCATTAGAATAATTGAGTCCTTGCAATACCAAAAGTAAACATCTCAGCCCTACACTGTTCACAGCTAATTGGCGAAAAAAAGTTACGAAAAGTACAGAATGTGGAATCTATTAGTGCAACAGTAGACCTCTGCTGAGTGCATAGTTTTATGGTACAAAACATGCTTTAATATTGAGTTCACTGTGCAAAAGGCAACCTTTTAGCCAACTATTTGGACCAATTTGAACTATGATCTTGACAGTGGTAGAGACTACACTAAACTGTCAAAGGCAAATATTGAAAGCTCTATACTATCAGCCAGGCACTGTTCTAATACACATTCATAGATTCAGCTAAAATAATTTTTATTAAAATAATCTAATGAGCTAATTTTAAGTGGAACAGGACATAATTAGTGGATGAACCAGTGTTCAAGATAGTTTCTGAGAGTTCATCAACATTTCATTAAATTTAAATCCTTTCCTTCCTTATTTTTCCTTTTCCTTTCCTTATTTTTCCAATGCGCTATGATGGACCCTTCCTGCTGGCCTGCCAGGCTTACTTCAGTGGGAGATTTCTTTCTCTCTGTCACTTTGTGGGTTCTATAGCTTTAAAGTTTGTTTAGAGTCATTTTTTACATGCATTGGAGGAGGAAGAAGCTGGAGCTGTGGGGAAGTCCTGTTTCTACTCTGCCATCTTGGCTCCGCCCCTCCCCCCCCCCTTTTAATTTTAAAAGAATAGTAGGAGAAGGAAGAAGAAGACTCTTCTTGGATGACCATCTGCACTCACATCAAACCTTTCTGAGCCAAACTACTTCTGAGCTGTTGCTACTCCTAATTATCCCCTGACCAAAGCTACTTTATACTATCTAAGGGATTCTGCACATGCTGTTCATTCCAACCAGAGGATTCTTATTTTCCCTTCTTCATCTTTCAAATACCAATTCAATTTTCTACTCTTCCAGAATCACATTCAAATCCTACAGATGTTTCACAAAACTGCTAGCCACTGAAGCTGGGAATGATCTTGCCTTCTTTTAAACAAATGAACAAACCATCTGCAACTTTATTGTAAACCCTCAACCTGTCTGGAAGGTAGGTAACCTGAAAGAAGACTACTGTACAGTAGCCTGTTATTCCTTATTAATGTCTGTAAATCAGCAAGTTATATCAACCAGGACTATTTGGTTCATCTAGGTCAACATCCTGTGAAGTTACAGGAGGCAATGTTGTTGCTAGATGGCTTTCCCTATTTCTTTGTTAGAGTTCCATTGTGCTATGTATAACTACCACCTCCCAAAAAATTTGTGTACTATTAGACTATGATATCAAGCTGCCCAGTATAATGTACACAACAGACAAAGGGCTATGGTTGTTATGGCAATTAATCTGTGCTACATGTCCAATGAAAGTCCTGTCCTTGGAATCATTGTGAGTCATCACTTTCCCTTATAGCAGGTCAAAGTCAAAGACTGAGGCATTATGACAGCTATGATCATGAATGAATAAATGAAGTGTCCTAATTTGTCCTTTCATTATGTTGAGAAAGTGGGAAGGAGAAATAAACCCTAAGAAAATGAGGGCTATACAGAGCAGACAGACAAATTAACATGAACCCAGGACCAGTAAATAGTCAAGTCAAGTACTACTTTTTAGGATAACTGAAATGCCTTTCTTGAGTACTGGTACTGAATGCACTACTTCTGGCTAGTGATTGCTTTCAGTCAGTGAAAAATCACTACATTATCACAAGGGATAATTTGTATTTATTTATTTAGATTTTCTACCTTATTGTCTTTCAAAAAGTATCTGAGGTGACTGAGAAAAAAAACCCAAAACTAAATACAGAACACAACAGAATAATTAAAATATGCAGAGGATGTTTTAAAAAGACAAAACTTCAGAAAGGACAAATAATAGATGTTAACATGCCTACAGGATCAGTTAATTACTGTAGTTGTAGACCAAATATAGCCCTAAGCGTCCTGGCAACTAAAAGAAAAGTTAAACACAGTAGATATGTAGTTTTCATTATCTGATTTTAAAAAATATACCCATGATTAAAAAAAAATGCCAGGTTAATGTAGAGATCTACCTTGTGATATAATATAAAAAATACAATACATTCCATTTATTCAAAAGGACTGGAGCATGAAGTATAAGGATTAATTGGAAATATTAGAAAATTGTGGCTTGTCATGACTATGAGATAATGTACATCTGTAATGCTAATTTTCAAAGAATGATAATATAAGAAACCCAATACCTAGAGCTGTGATTACTATAAATGACTCAGAAAGGAGCCATTGATCTGCCAGTACTCTAGGTTACCATAAACTGGTCTTCTTAACTGCTTTCTAAAGAAAAGTCTAACTCAACAGAACAGGGAATTTTTTCCAAAGGAAATGTTCCTTCAATTTTTAAAAATGGAAAGGAAAATAAAATTTACTTTGCAATTTTGCTGTAATATACCTTTCCCTAGAATATTTGTATTTATAGAAGAATACCTGTATTTACAGTTTAAAAAAATTCACAAGTGATATAGAAGTTTTACTTCCTCTAGCAAACAGAACATTAAATACTAAAGTCAGATAGCAGAACTATGACTAGGTGACTGAGTTATATCAGGCTTTTGCCCCAGTCAATCTTTTTTGCAGATGAACCTGATTTGACATAATACATATCTTTATTTAGATAGTTAACAAATTACTTTATGAAAGGATCTTATTGCTTCAACAAGACCAGATGATCTATAACTTAAACTGTGGAATCTTTGCAGAGATGCTAAATAATCCCAAACTAATTCACTTTAATAGTAACATGAAACTTAAAAGTTCATTTAATGGGGCTGCTAGGTGGCGCAGTGGGTATGAGCGCTGGCCTAGGAGTTGTGATGACCCGGGATCAAAACCGGCCTCAGAAAATGAGCACCCACACATAAATTATGACTAGCCATGTAACCTTGAGCAAGTTTCTTACCCCCAATTGCTTTAAAAAAAAAAAGTTCATTTAAGATCACCTCTTCCCCCAAAGCAATTTTAGTTGATGGCAATGAAGGCGAACAACTCTCCAGTTAGCAAATTTTAATGCATGACCTGAATATTCTCTCTGAATATCTTCTCCTAGGTTCTACCACAGTTCCCCCATTCCCTGCTGTCTCAAGTACCCTGGGAAACTGTTTGCTGTTGTAGTCGCTGCAGGATCAGCATTTCCTGGACTAGGGAAATTAGCTTTTCCCAAAGAGTCATCAGCATCACTAGCTCTTTCCAGTCAAGGCAGAGAGAAGGATGGTGGTAACAATAAGGATGTTATTAGATGTATCCTTTAGATGTATCCTTTGACATCACTACTACACCCACTTACCAGTAAGATTGAAAGTGGACATTAATTTTTTGATAAATTTTCTGATCAATGATCATGACAATGAGAAAAATCCCAGATTACTCTCTTATCAACTAAGAGATATTCAGGAATATAGGGTTGATTTTTTTTTTAAACAAATGCTTTATTAACTTCTGTTTTACATCATTCATTTCCCCCAGATTTTGAGTTACAATCATTTTCCCCCCGTTATTCCCCTACCCAACCTCCCAGAATAGCAGTCCCACAACATATCGCTTCCTCCAATCTACTCTCTCCCATACCTTCTCCCATACCCCCTTCAACTTTTCCATTGGAGGAAGATGAATCTTGTGTCCCAATGCCTGCACATCTTATCTCCCTATTACAAGCAAAAGAGTATTAATAATAGTATTTATATATATTTGAAACATTTAATGTTAAGACCTCGAATTTCAGATCCATTTCCTTCCTCCCTTGTCACCCATTCCCTCTGGGGAGATAAGTAATTCAGGATATGTTGTACATGTCTAGCTATGCAAAACATTTTCATAGTAGATATATTGTACAAGGCTGCTTATAATTCCCTCCCACTCATCCCACCCCCCACCTGGTCCATTCCCTACATGATCCTGTCCCTCTTCTATAGTGGGTACTTCCAACCTCCCCTGCCCCCAAGGATGCCCTCCCATCCATCATCCCTCCTCTCATCCCCCTTCCCCCTATCCTGCTGCAGATTGAGATATCCCATTTAGTATGTATGTCATTCTCTCCCTGAGCCAAATTCAATGTAAATGTGGTTTTGCCTTTTTAGCCTTCCTATTCTCCCCCTCCCTTCCAACCACTTCCCCTTGCTTCTTCTACATGGGATAGTTTACCCTACCCTGTCTCTCCCCATCTCCTCTTGCCACTTTCCTCTCTCACCTCATAATTTCATCTCTTGAGTATTCTCCCTTCCCAACAAATTCAACCTATACCCTCTATCCATATATAACTGTAAGCATATACACACACATTCACATATGTATTCATATGACCACACACCCTTCTTCCATTATTTTCATAGTGAGAAAGATATCATCAGTCACAGTTATTGCTTTTCCATATAGGAATGTAAATAGTTCAACTTTGATAAGTTCCTTTTGATTTCTTTTTCCTGATTACCTTCTCAGGCATCTCTTGCTTCTTGTGTCTGGATGTCAAATTTTCTATTCAATTCTGGTTTTTTCCTCAAAAATGCTTGAAAGTCCTCTATTCCACTGAATGACCATATTTTCCCCTGAAACAAAATACTCAGTTTTGCTGGGTAGGTGACCCCTGGGTTCATTCTCAGTTCTTTTGCCCTCTGGAATATCATATTCCATGCCCTTTGATCCCTCAGTGTAGAAGCTGCCAGGTCCTGGGCTATTCTGATTGTGTTTCCACAATACTGAAATTGTTTCTTCCTGGACGCTTGTAGTATTTTCTCCTTGATCTGGGGATTCTGGAACCTGGCTATAATATTCCTGGGAGTTTTCTTTTGGGGATCTTTTTCAGGAGGTGATCAGTGGATTCTTTCAACCTCTATTTTGCCCTCTGGATCTAAAACATCAGGGCAATTTTCCTTGAGAATTTCTTGAAGGGTGATTTCTAGGTTCTTTCTTTGATCATGGCTTTTAGGTAGTCCAATAATTTTTAAATTGTCTCTCCTGGATCTATTCTCCAGGTCAGTGGTTTTTCCCATGAGATATTTCACATTGCCTTCTAATCTTTCATTTGTTTGGATCTGCTTAACATCATCTTGATTTCTCATAAAGTCACTAGCTTCCATTTGCTCCAGTCTAACTCTCAAGGAATGAATCTCCTCAGTGAACTTTTGAGATTCTTTTTCCATCTGGCAAATTCGACTTTTTAAGGCATTCTTCTCCTCATTGCCCTTTTGGGCCTCCTTTGCTATTTGAGTTAGTCTATTTTTTAAGGTGTTGTTTTCCTCAGTCAGGCTGTTGACCCTCATTTCATACTTTTCTGCATCCTTCTCATTTCTCTTTCTAATTTTTCCTCCACTTCTCTTATTTGATTTTTAAAGTCCTTCTTAAGGTCCTCTATGGCCTGCAACCCGCTCATGTTTTCCCCTGGGGCTTTTGGAGCAGGACTTCTGACCTCACAGTCCTTTTCCCGCTCTATGCCCCCAAAATAAGAGTCTAGGGTTGCATTTTTCTGTTTCCTTTGCCTTGGCATGTTGCCACTTAATTACTTGACTTTTGGGCTTGTTGCCACACTATGGCTTTAAGGCCAGATAGAGGAATTTTCGTCCCGAACGTGTGGGGGGCAACTTCCGTTTCTGGCAAGCTGTAAACCCACCCACGACTTCCACCCTAGATCACAATCCAGATCCAGGGAGGTTAAAGCAAGAGCAGTTACCCCCCAAGACTGATAGCTGTATCTCCCTACAATTAATTGCAGGCCAGGAGCTAGAGCTGCCTCTGAAAACTACAAAATGGCGTGTCTCCTCAGTGGCTTCTAGCCCCCAGGGGAGGGAGCTGATGCATTCCCCAAATACTGGTCCCAAAGTCCATAGGACACTAACCTCTTACTTTGTCCTAGGAATGTCTATGTTGATAATTCTGGAGTTGCCACAGCTCCTGGTGTTCTGGGGTTCCTCCAGCCGGCTGCTGGCCCTGCCGCCCTGGGGCTAAAATCTCGGCTCACTCGACCTGGGCTCGGCTCGGCTCCCTGTGTGCTGGTCCTTCCTGCAGGGCTGCTGGGCTGTCCTCAGCGGGAGGTTAGCTTCTCTGCGTCGTTCTGTGGGTGCTGGGGCTCCAGAAGTTGTTCAGAGTCCCCTTTTACATAGTTTGGGGGGAATCTGGGGGCAGAGTGGCTTAGATGAGCTGTTTCTACTCTGCCATCTTGGCTCCACCCCCCATGGTTTTTTTTGCAAGCTAATTTAGTAGTCTGAGTTAGTAAGTATTACAGTAACTCCTGGTGGTATGACACATCTTGTGGAATAATCTCATTTCAATTAATGAAACTCATATTAAATACTCATTTTGTACTAAGTGTTTGAAGGAAATACAAAGTTTAGATAAAAGAGAAGGTCACTGTCCTCCTGGATATTACTATTTAATGGGGAAAAGAAAGAATACAGATAACTATGATAGGATGAGTGATTTCATTAGTATAAGTACACAGAACTGCTTAGAGCACCAAGAGATTATATGACTCACCCAGAATTACAGAGCAAGTATTTTTATGTGTCAGAGGTATCAGACTTGAGCCCAGGTCTGTTGGATTTGAGGCCAGTGAGAAAAACCAACTATACCAGGGGTGGGGGCCACATGTGGCCTTCTAGGTCCATGGGTGTGGCCTTTTGATTGAGTCCAAGTTTTACAGAACAAATCTTTTTATTAAGTGGATTTGTTCTATGAAGTTTAGATTCAATCAAAGGATTGTAGGTCATATGTGGCCTCCAAGCTGCAGGTTCCCCACCCCTGCACTATGCTTAGGCTGCTATTTAATAACTGGAGGCCAATTCTCTATCCTATGATGTACTGCCTCACTATGATAGACAATAACATACAGGTATAGAGCAAAACACAATGTGAAGTCTGAGAGGGAAGGTTTCTACTGATAAGCAGGAAATCAGGAAAGACTTCATGGAGTAGTTGACATGAGCTGAATTGTAAAAAATGGGTAGGAATTCAATAGGAAAAGAAAGAAGGAGGATATTCCAAATACCATCATGAGTAATTAGGGAATAGAGATAAAGAAGCACAAGGTAAGCTCAAGGAACATGAAGCAGTCCAGTCTGCATGGAAAAAAGAAAAGAAGTGAAGGTATAAAAACCAAACACAAAATGCACTAAATAGAGGTATTCTTCACTTTAAAAAATAGGTACTACTTGTGCCACACATGTCATAGAAGTATTGTGAGGATCAAATGAGACAATGTATGCAAAGTATCCCACTGTGCTGTACATGTTTTTAAAGAAGCTTATGAAATCAAATGTTTAATAAATGTTCTTTAATGATGATGGAGAGTGAAAATTACACTGATAGCTACAGACAATGCACATAGAAGAGAATGCTCTCCATATTCACATGTAATCTAGTCCAAGGTCATCTCAGTTTTATGCTAAACAAAGACTTAACTTCACAAAACTCCTGTGAGAAGCTGTACCACAACGTTTATGACTGATCTGTAGCAATAATAGCAGGAGGAAATTCAATTCAGAGTCTCCTGGTTGCCATGACCATGATCTATATGTCTTCTTGAATTCATTTACCAAATCAACCATTTTATGGAACAAATACTTACAGCAACTATTTTTCCTCGATCACTGACGGTTTATATTCCATGTGCTGAGGGAGGCTAACAGACTAGAGAGATCAACAAACTGATACTATCTGAACTAAAGGAATTCTTCTGATACCCACAATGCTCCTTATTCCTTTAGGTGTTTTATATATATATATTTTTACACAGTTTTATCTTTATATACCTAATGCCTGACACATAGTAGGTACTTAATAAATATTGTTCTTTATGACTTTCAGGCAGGCTTCACTCAACCAATAACTTGAAATGAGGAAGATATGACATTTATTTATTCCTTGACTTAATGTTCCTTAGTGTCTGCTATGAAGGTGAAGACCACTCAGAGATCAATAACACACATTTAGCTATACAATATTTGAAATGGTTCCAATCTAAACAGAACAAAAATTTTTCCATCACCCAGAAATGAAATATCTCTGCTACATATGGCTAATGAAGCCAGGGCCATTATACCAAACTTAAGAAAGGTTTAGATTTTATTTATTTTATATAGGATGCTTCATGCATCATAACTTAAAAAGTCTTACTAAGGATATTAATTAGCAGATTTTCTCCTCTCCTAAGGATTAAAATTTCAGTTTTGAGATAACATTAAAACATCCAGAGGAAGCAATGCCAATGCTTAAGTTCTAAAACTTCACTGGAATCCATGGAATAGGTGAGTGTCACTAGGAAAGTGAACTTGGGTTGCTGTGGGAGAAGGGGTATCTTTTTTATTTTTTTGTGCCACCTGGTTGGTTAGTTCTAGATCTTCTTCATCATTAGTCTGTGGTGTTGCGGAGATTGGGATGGGGGAAAGGGGAAGAAGACTATACCACAAGATCCACAAATTGATAAGAGGTATTAATGGCTTAAAGCCCATCCCTTGTACTGCAGTGCCTGCACACAGCCTGCTTTTTTCAAACAGAGACAAATCGGATGAAGTTGCTGACTGAGTTAAACTGCCTGCAAGCTAGTGATGGGGTGGCTGTGAAGAAAAGAATGAGGAGTATTTTGAATGTATGGCAAGACCCTGGAGTGCCCTGTTGGAATTGTTTATTCAGCTATTGAAAACTACATTAATAGCAAGAGAACAGTACGTGAGTGACTTGCCTGTTACACTAAATGCATAGTACTTCCCTTTCCGCATACCATCTTTATCAATATTGCTCCAATGAGTACTTTTCTAAAGATTTTAAAGCTAATAATGAATGAGTCTACTAAGAAAACAAAACTCTGAAAATTTACAAACGACCTCTCCCTTAAGGACTGACATTTTGATATTCAAATTTGTTGTGCCACAATTTTTTCCCATATCATAAATTTCAATTTACAAGGCCGTAGCAACAGTCTTAATGAAGATTAATTATTGCAGTCCCTTCCATAAAGCCAACTGCAGCCTCCTCATTACTATAAGAATGCTACTGCATATAAAAATAGTAATGCAAATATATCAGGCTATATTAACTCTGTCTTCTGCCAGGTCTGTACTAAAACCAGATTTATAAAAACAATTTAGTCAAATGAAAGACACATCCATTCAGAAACTTCATCACAAACATAATTTTGGCAACAAACAGAGGCAAGATAGTGAAATATAAGGAGAGAGGTGAATTAGAGAAAAAGCAGGCAATGTTGTAAATTACCCATTATACATGTACCTGACACTCAGATGATTTTTATTCATGGAGGTAGCAATGGTAATTTGAAATGTTCAGAATTATCACGACCCTAGAGCCCTATCCTATGGGTTTTTTACCTTTTTGTGTGTGTCATGGACCCCACAACAGTGTGGTGAAACCTATGAATCCCTTTGCAGAATAATGCTTATTTTTTACTTCTTAATTGAAAGAAATGTCAAATTACAGTCAAAGGTCAGTGAAAATAAAGATTTTTTCCCCTCCAAGTTTGTGAACCTCTTGAAATCTATTGGGCGGGGGGGGAGGGCAGTCCGGGGGTCGCAGGTTAAAAACCCTTGTTCTATTGCAAATGAGTAGATGTAATATAATTAATTTCTGCCAAACATATAAATAAGCACTCCATAAATTATATTTAAAACCAGATACTTCTCTTGTTGCCATTTCATACCCATTAATACTCTGAATGTCTCTTTAGTTAATAATATTCTAACCCAGCTTCTAATAACCATGATTTGAGTTTGTATATCAACTACCTAGCCATGGCCACTTTATTTCGGTGATCTCCCAAAGCCGTATCTGAAAGTTTTAAAGCTTCCACCTACAGAAAAAGTTATAATTTTAATTCACTTAAGAAATTACATAAAATGTCCAAAGCATAAAATGTCAGATCCCACCTCACCCATCTCCCCACCCCCCGTTTTATCTGAAGTAGTGTATAAGAAATAAAATGAGATGGAGTGGGGAAGAAATAGAACATAACTAATTCCAAAAAAAAAACCAAACCTAAATAAATATGACAATGAAGTTAGTCACCTAAGTCTTCTGGTGTCACATTACCTCCCCAAAGAGTTGGTAAAAGGGAGACTGCAGAGGAGAAAAGAAAGTATTAGAAATCTCTTTAATCTTTCCAGTTTTTAGTTTTACTATGAGCAGGTTCTGATATGGGAGGCAGGACAGTGAAAAGAACAATAGATTTGGAATCAGAGGATGTGTATTCCAAACCCACCTGCAACATTTTCTACTTATGTGAACTTGAACAAGTCGCATAAATTTTCTGTGCTTCAGTTTCTTCATTAAATAGAGTAAGGGGGTTGAGACTAGCTATGTGGTCTTTAAGTTCCATTCTAGCTTTCACCTATGATGCTATGATAATTAAATGTCCATGTCCAAACAGATGCTTTAACATCATGACAGACAGAGTCCAGATGATCCTTATAAGAAAAATGTATATGTCAATTTCCTCACCTACAAAACTGGGGTAATAATACCTGCTCTAAACTCCCTCATAGTATTGCAAGGATCAAATGAGTTAATAGATATGAAATCAAGCATATTTTAAGCTGAGAAGAGCTATGATAAGTAAGCTATTAGATGTCTATTAAGTATAAGGCAGTATTGTAGACGTCTGAGGATGTCAATAAGTATAAAGCACAATTCATACCCTTTACTGGGAAGAAAGGAAAAATAAAGGTGGGAGGGAGGCAAGGGAAGCAAATAAGCATTTATGTAGTACCTATTATGTGCCAGGTACTGTGCCAAGTGTTTTACAAATATTATCTTATTTGATCATGATATCAAATCACATCCATGAAAAATTTAAATAAAAGCACAAGGTAACATCTAAATGTTGGCTAAGTGGTATAGCTAGTAAATGGTACAAGAATTTAGAGTAAAAAGATCTTAACATCCTGAGAAGATTATAGTCTTTAGAGAGGCAATGGGACTTGAAAGAATGCGTAAGATTACAATTGGAGAGAAAGTGGGAATCTATTGTAGACAGTGAGAATGCCAGGAATAAATGGGGGAACTCCCCAAATTTTTAGCTACCACTTCTAGTTTTGTTTGATCTACAAGTTAGAAAAACATGCTCTACTAATCAAATATTTAAACAAATAATTGATAAAAATGAATTTTTAAAATAAAATTTAAAAATTTTATTTTTCATAGTAATACAAAACAAATCCCTACACTTGTCATGTCCAAAAAAAAAAAAAAAAAGGAGAGAGAAAATGAAGGGGAAGGGGAAGGAAAAGAAGAGAAAAGGGGAAAGGGAAAAGGAAAGCAAAGGAGAGGAAAGGAGCAGAGTGGAGCTTAGTCCATCAGGTCTATATCTGGGAGTAGATAGCATATTTCATCATTAGTCTTTTGGAACTGTGGTTGGTCATTGGGTTGATCAGAGTTCCTAAGTCTTTCTCAGTAGTTCACTGGTACAGTGTTGCTGCTAACTGTGTACAATGTTCTCCTAGTTCTGTTCACTTCACTTTGCATCAGTTCATGCAAGTCTTCCCAGGTTTTGACAAACATGTTCAATAGCACAGGTCCAACCACAGAACCCTGAGCCACTTAACCATTAACACTAAGTACTACTCTTTGGATTTGGTCATTTGGTCAGTTTTAAATTGTCATATCCTGTCCAGATATGGTCACAAATACTTTTCTAAAAATTAGGTAAACTATGTCTACAGCATTTTCCTGATTTTGTTGTTCAGTTGTTTCTGTCATGTCTGATTCTTCATGGCCTCATTTGGGGTTTTCTTGGCAAGGAAACTGAAGTGGTTTGCCATTCCTTTCTCCAGCTCATTTTACAGATGAGGAAACTGAGGCAAATAGGTTAAATGACTTGCCCAGGATCACACAGCTAGTGTCTGAAGCCAGATTTGAACTCAGGTCTTCCTAACTCTAGGTCCAGCACTCTATTAACTGTGCCACCTAGCTAGCTTCCCTAAATTATTTTTGTTGTTGTTCAGTCATTTTAGTTGTATCCAATTCTCTATAACCCCATTTAGGAGCTTCCTGCCAAAGATACTAGAGTGGTTTCCCATGTCATTCACCAGCTCATTTTATGGATCAGGAAACTAAGGCAACCCGTGTTAAGTGACCAGCCCAGGGTCATACAGCTAGTAAGTGTCTGAGGCTGGATTTGAACTCAGGAAGATGAGACTTCATGACTCCAGGCCCAACACTCTACTACTGTGCCACCTAGCTACTGTCTAGTAATAAAGATAAAGTTTATCCTGTTCAAGAAGGAAATGGGATTAGTTTTGCATGACTTATTCTTGACAAAATCATATTAACTCTCTGTAATCATTGCTTCCTTTTCTAGATGTTCACTAATCATGCCTTTAAATAATACTATGTTCCAGAATTTTGCCAGAAATTGAAGTCAAGCTTTCTGGTTTAGAGTTTGAAGACGATTATGATTCTTATTTTAAATAATTGAATGAAGCACGGCCTATTCTAGTACTATAGCACCTCTTTCTCTTACATTCACAAATAGTGCTTCAGCAATAACAACCGCAAGTTTTTTATCTCCCAAATATACAGCAAATCTGGGTCTGGTTATGTGAACTTATCAAGGGCAGCCAGGTGTTCCCTAACAATGGTAAGGGAATATTTCTTTATAATACCATATAGTATTTTAATAGGATTACATTCAGAAAAGCATAAAGAATGTTGATAGATCTGAAACCATGTCACATAGCAAAAAAGTGAAGGAAAAGGGAATGTTTAACTTGAAGGAGTGACAATACAGGAACAACCTGATAACTGCTTTCAAGAATATGAACAATTATCCTGTGGAAAAGGAGGAAGACTTATTATATGTAGCTTCTGAAGGCCTAAGTAAGAATAATGAATGGAAATTACATAACAAATTTGAACTTGATATAAGAAAAAAAATATTTTAAAAAAATTTGCATTGTCCCAAAACTAAAACTTGTTTTTTGTTCCCCTGTCTCCATCTCCTGGAGATACAAAAGCTCACTGAAGAATATACTTCCTTAAAAATCAGAATTGAGCAAGTGGAAGCTAATGACTCTATGAAATATGAAGAGACAATAAAACAAGACCAAAAGAATGAAAAAATTGAAGATAATGTGAAATATCTCATTGGAAAAAACAACTGACATGGAAAATAGATCTAGAAGAGATAATAGTAGAGATAATTTAAAAATTATTGGACTTCCTTGAAAGTTATGATAAAAAAAAAGAGCCTAGACATCATCTTCCAAGAAAATTATCAAGAAAAACTGCCCCGATATTCTAGAAATAGAGGGCAACAAAGAAATGAAAATATCATACTGAACACCACCCAAAAAAAGATCCTAAAATGAAAACTACCAGGAATATTATATTTAAATTCCAGAGCTCCCAGGTCAAGAAGATAATATTGCAAGCAGCCAGAGAGAAACAATTTAAAAATCATGGAACATAGTCATGATAACAAAAGATTTAGCACCTTCTAAATTAAAGGATCAGAGGGCTTGAACATGATGTTCCTAGAGGGCAAAAGAGCTAGGATTACAACCAAAAATCTCAAAAGTCAAGTAACCGAGTGGCAACATGTACAGGCAAAGGAAGCAAAGCAAGCAGAGCAATCCAACTTTACACACCTATTTTGGGGACAAAAAGGATCAAAGCATGGAACAGGAAGAAGACAGCAAAGTCAGAACTCCTGCACTAAAAGCTTCCAAAAAAAATACAAGCTGGTTACAGGTCATAGAGGACCTTAAGAAGGATTCTGAAAACCAAATAAGAGAAGTGGAGGAAAAATTGGGAAGAGAAATGAGAACGGGGCAAGAAAATTATGAAATGAGAGCCAATAATCTGACTGAAGAAAATAACACCTTAAAAAACAGACTAACTCAAATGGCAAATGAGGCTTAAAAAGCCAGTGAGGAGAAGAGTGCCTTAAAAAGCCAAATTTGGAAGATGGCAGAGTAGAAACAGCACTTCCACAGCGCTCCAGCCCACACCACTTCAAAATTATGTAAAAGGGGACTGTGAACAACCTCTGGAGCCCCAGAACCCATAGAATGACAAAGAGAAGCTAACTTCCCGCTGAGGACAGCCTGGCAGCCCGGCAGGGAATGGCCAGCACAGCTCAGCAGAGCCCCGGACCCCGTGACTCTGAGGTTTTAGCCCCAGGGTGGCCAGACCAGCAGCCGGCTGGAGGGACCCCAGAACACCAGCAGAGGTGGCATTTCCAAAATTATCAACACATAGATGCCTAGGACAAAGTGAGAGGTTAGTGCTCTATAGACTTTGGGACCAGTATTCAGGAGTGTGTCAGCTTCTTCCTCTGGGGGTGAGAAGCTGCTGAGGAGCTGCGGCACAGCCGCCATTTTACAGCTTCAGTTGCAGCTGCAGCTCCTGGCCTGCAGACTGTATGGAGATCTGGCGATCAGTCTGGGGGGTAATTGCCCTTGCTTTAACCTCCCTGGATCTGGATGGTGCTCTGGGGTGGAGGTCTTGGGGTGTGTGACCAGCTTGCCAGAGTGTGTGGGAGCTTCAGGGAGGGCACACAACTAATGCCTCCGGCAGTTGAGAAGACCCCAACATTTGGGACGGAAGCTCCCCTGGCTGGTGGCCGAGTCCTACTGTGGCAACAAGCCCAAAAGTCAAGTAATCAAGTGGCAACATGCCTAGGCAAAGGAAACAAAATAAACAGAAAAATGCAACATTAGACTCCTATGTGGGGGGCAAAGAGAATCGAAGCATGGAACAGGGAGGACTGTGAGGTCAGAACTCCTGCACCAAAAGACCCAAATGAAAATATGAGTGGGTTACAGGACATAGAGGACCTTAAGAAGGATTTTTTTTTTTGCTTTTGGAGGCTTATTGGGGTTAAGTAACTCTGCCCAAGGTCACACGGCTAGGTTTTTGTTTGTGTGTGCGTTAAGTGTCTGAGGCTGGATCCGAACTCAGGTCCTTCTGATTCCAGGGCCAGCGCTCTACTCACTGCGCCACCTAGCCGCCCCCTTAAGAAGGATTTTAAAAACCAAATAAGAGAAGTGGAGGAAAAATTGGGAAGAGAAATGAGAAGGATGCAGGAAAAGTATAACATGAGAGTTAACAGCCTGACTGAGGAAAATAACACCTTAAAAAATAGACTAACTCAAATGGCAAAACAGGCTCAGAAAGGCAATGAGGAGAAGAATGCCTCAAAAAGCCAAATTTGTCAGATGGAAAAAGAATCTCAAAAGCTCACTGAGGAGATTCATTCCTTCAGAATCAGACTGAAGCAAATGGAAGATAGTGACTTTATGAGAAATCAAGATGCTGTTAAACAGATCCAAGCAATTGAAAGAATAGAAGGCAATGTGAAATATCTCATGGGAAAAACCACTGACCTGGAAAATAGATCCAGGAGAGATAATTTAAAAGTTATTGGACTACCTGAAAGCCATGATCAAAGAAAGAATCTAGAAATCATCCTTCAAGAAATTCTCAAGGAAAATTGCCCTGACGTTTTAGAACCAGAGGGCAAAATAGAGGTTGAGAAAGAACCCACCAATCACCTCCTGAAAAAGATCCCAAAAAGAAAACACCTAGGAATATTATAGCCAGGTTCAGGAGTTCCCAGATCAAGGAGAAAATATTACAAGCAGCAGGAAGAAACAATTTGAATATTGTGGAAACCCAATCAGGATAACACAGGATCTGGCAGCTTCTACTCTGAGGAATTGAAGGGCTTGGAATATGATATCCTAGAGGTCAAAGGAGCTGGGATTAAAACCAAGAATCACCTATTCAGCAAAACTGAGTATCATGTTTCAGGGAAAAATATGGTCATTCAGTAGAATAGAGGATGTTCAAGCATTCTTGATGAGAAAACCAGAGTTGAATAGAAAATTTGACATTCAGATACAAGAAGCAAGAGAAGCATGAGAAGGTAAATAGTGAAAAGAAATCATAAGGAACTTATTTAGTTGAACTGTTTATATACCTATATGGAAAAAACGATAATTGTAACTAATGAAACTTTTCTCAATATGAGAATAGTGGAAGGGAATAGAAATGTGTGTATATATGTGTACAGGTATACATAGATAGAGGGCATAGGACCAATTGAATGGGAAGGGATGATACTTAAAAGGTGAAATTAAGAGGTGAGAGAGAGGAATATAACGAGAGGAGATGGGGAGAGACAGAACGGGGTAAACTATCTTATATAGGAGAGGCAAGGGAAAATTGTTACAGTGGAGGGGAAGAATAGGAAAGCAAAAGGGAATCTCACCCCACAGGAGAGTAGGGGGTAAGGGGATAAGAGGGAGGATGATGGAAGGGGGGGCAGGCTGGG
>WOXC01004826.1:0-125422 GCA_011680675.1 Gymnobelideus leadbeateri | reverse complement strand
TACACTTTTGACTCAACTATACTACTGTAAAGACTGTATCCTAAAGAGATCAACAAAAGAGAACCAGAACCAAAACAAAAAATCCTTATAGCAGCTCTCTTCCTGGTAGTCAAAAATTGTAACCTTAATGTGGTGTCTGTCTGTTGGGGAATGGCTAAACAAGTTATGGTATGTGAATCTAATGGAATATTACTGTGCCATAAGAAATGTCAGAATGAATTTCAGAGGAAACTGGGAAGGCCTCTCTGAAGTAATGGAGAAAGAAGTAAACAAGAGTGGGACAATTTATACATTGATATAGTAGAGAAAAACAACTTTGAAAGATTTTAGAACTCTGATCAATACAGTGATAAATATGAGTCCAGAAGATTGCATGTGAAACAAGCCACTTACTTCCTGCTACAGTGATGGTGAACTTAAAATGCATCCAGAGACATATGTTTTCCTATATGGCTAGTGTGGGAATTTGTTTTGCTGGACTATGCATGGATATTTATGATGAAAGCTTGTTATTGTTCCATTGTGGGGAGAAGTGGTTGTAGAGGGGTAGAACTGTGACAGAAATGGACTCTGTTTATTATTAGTTAATTTACAGAAAAAGGTCAGTAGTACTGTTTGAACCAGAAGACATTTTGACCACCTGTATACAAAGAAAACACTCACTAGAGAGGACACTGAAAATTTCTTGCCAAATACCTTTTTTTTTTAAGCTGGCTAATTGCTGGACTACTAACAGTAAAACTCTAAGGGAATAGATACTTCGCTCAGATCTTTTTGTTAAGAGAAAACAGAGAAGTTCCAAATAGAGAAGATTGAAAATGGAATGCTGAAACTTAAAATTATGAAATCTGAACTATATTCCCCTAGATAAATAAATGATCTTTCTACGTTAGATTCTAGTAAGTGCAATTTCTTTTAAAAAAATATAAAAGCCTCTGTTGTGTTCTATCCGATAGGATCCAGCACAGTTTCCTTTTATTCTAGAGATTCAATGAATTTACCTGTGGTAAAGATAGGCAGAATTAAAATAGTATCTTCTCTTTAACTCCTTTCCCTGTACCCCTGGAGATTTGAAAGCACCTCCTTTGCCACTAGAGCAACAGTCCAAAGAAGGAAAAATCTCTGTGATCTGTTTCTTTAACAAGTTACTACAGAAATATTTTAAAAGCATTGTAAAATGTTTTTAAAATTACTACATTGATTATATAAAACAACTATAAATACTAGTGAAATACTGGAGTTTTTTATTATTCTCTGTAAGTAAGGATGTTTTCAAGTTCATTTTTGGGAAATCTAAAAGTAAAGCATATTTTGATCAAGTGTGCTATTCCATTTTTCCGCTTTTTCATTGTAGGATGTTGATGAAACATTTAAAAAAAAACATTTCATCCTAATTTTTATAGTTGAAGATAATTTTTCAATTTATAATGTGATCAGTTGTATTAGATTTGTTATACTAAAATAATTTTTAAAAATTATCTTAGGGCACATGCTGGAAGTAGCCTGGCCCTACCTGATGATTTTCACCATCTAGGGTTCAGAAAAATACACTGATTTCAATAATTGAACCTGTTCCTGGCTTAGAGAACTCCTATTTTGCTCTAAGTACAATGTATACCAGTACTATTTTTATTGCACACAATGTCACTACCACCTAATGTGCCAAAATGCCAGTTTGTTAACTTATATTCATCATTAGTGGCTTTTTTTTTTTATTTGAAACATTTAATTTTAAGACCTCAAATTTCAGATCCATTCCCTTCCTCCCTTGTCACCCATTCCCTCTGGGAAGATAAGTAATTCAGTATGTGTTGTACATATATAGCTATGCAAAACATTACCATAGTAGATATATTGTAAAAGACTGCTTATATTTCCCTCCCACCCATCTCACCTCCCACCTGGTCCATTCCCTACTTTGATCCTGTCCCTCTTTGATAGTGGGTACTTCTAACCTCCCCTCTCCCCAGAATGCCCTCCCCTCCATCATCCCCCTCTCATCCCCCTTTCCCCTACTCAGGAGAGTGAGTGAGGGTAAGATATTCCATTTAGTATGTATGTGATTCTCTCCTTGAGCCAACTTCAATGAGAATATGGTTTTGCCTTTTTGCCTTCCTGTTCTTCCCCTCCCCTGCAACTACTTCCCCTTGCCTCTTCTACATGAGATAGTTTACCCTACCCTGTCTCTCCCTATCTCCTCTTGCCACTTTCCTCTCTCACCTCATAATTTCATCCCTTGAGTATTCTCCCTTCCCAACAAATTCAACCTATGCCCTCTATCCATATATAACTGTAACCATCTACACACACATTCACATATGTATTCATATGACCACACACCCTTCTTCCATTATTATCATAGTGAGAAAGATATCACTCACAGTTATTGTTTTTCCATACAGGAATGTAAATAGTTCAACTTTGATAAGTTCCTTTTGATTTCTTTTCCCTGATTACCTTCTCAGGCATCTCTTGCTTTTTGTGTCTGGATGTCAAATTTTCTATTCAATTCTGGTTTTTTCCTCAAGAATGCTTGAAAGTCCTCTATTCCACTGAATGACCATATTTTCCCTGAAACAAAATACTCAGTTTTGCTGGGTAGGTGACCCTTGGGTTCATTCCCAGTTCTTTTGCCCTCTGGAATATCATATTCCATGCCCTTCAATCCCTCAGTGTAGAAGCTGCCAGGTCCTGTGCTATTTTGATTGTGTTTCCACAATATTGAAATTGTTTCTTCCTGGCTGCTTGTAGTATTTTCTCCTTGATCTGGGGATTCTGGAACCTGACTATAATATTCCTGGGAGTTTTCTTTTTGGGATCTTTTTCAGGAGGTGATCTGTGGATTCTTTCAACCTCTATTTTGCCCTCTGGGTCTAAAACATCAGGGCGATTTTACTTGAGAATTTCTTGAAGGGTGATTTCTAGGTTCTTTCTTTGATCATGGCTTTCAGGTAGTCCAATAATTTTTAAGTTGTCTCTCCTGGATCTGTTTTCCAGGTCAGTGGTTTTTCCCATGAGATATTTCACATTGCCTTCTATTCTTCATTTGTTTGGATCTGCTTAACAGCATCTTGATTTCTCATAAAGTCATTAGCTTCCATTTGCTCCAGTCTAACTCTGAAGGAATGAATCTCCTCAGTGAGCTTTTGAGATTCTTTTTCCATCTGGCAAATTTGACTTTTTAGGGCATTCTTCTCCTCATTGCCCTTTTGGGCCTCCTTTGCCATTTGAGTTAGTCTATTTTTTAAGGTGTTGTTTTCCTCAGTCAGGCTGTTGACCCTCATTTCATACTTTTCCTGCATCCTTCTCATTTCTCTTCCTAATTTTTCCTCCACTTCTCTTATTTGATTTTTAAAGTCCTTCTTAAGGTTCTGTATGGCCTGTATGCTCATATTTTCCTTTGGGGCTTTTGGAGCAGGATTTCTGACTTCACAGTCCTCCTCCTGTTCTATGCTTCGATTCTCTTTGCCCCCAGAATAGGAGTCTAATGTTGCATTTTTCTGTTTGTTTTGTTTCCTTTTCCTCTGCATGTTGCCACTTAATTACTTGACTTTTGGGCTTGTTGCCACAGTAGGACTCTGCCACCAGACAGGGGAGCTTCTGTCCCAAAGTTGGGGTCTTCACAACTTCCGGTTCTGGCAAGCTGGATACCCACCCCACAACCTCCACCCCAGACCACAATCCAGATCCAGGGAGGTTAAAGCAAGAGTGATTACCCCCCAAGACTGATTGCTGGATCTCCCTACAGTTCACAGGCCAGGTGCTGGAGCTGCCACTGAAACTGCAAAATGTAATGTCTCCTCAGTGGCTTCTAGCCCCCAGGGGAGGAAGCAGATGCTTTCCCCAAATACTGGTCCCAAAGTCCATAGGGCACTAACCTCTCACTTTGTCCTAGGTATGTCTGTGTTGATAGTTCTGGAATCTCCACAGCTGCTGGGTGTTCTGGGGTCCCTTCAGCTGGCTGCTGGCCCGGCCACTCTGGGGCTAAAACCATGGGTCCCGTGGACCTGGGCTCAGCTCTCCAGTGTGCTGGGCTGTCGGCTCCCAGAGCGCTGCGCTGGCCCTTCCTGCAGGGCTGCTGGGCTGTCCTCAGCAGGAGGTTAGCTTCTCTGTGTCGTTCTGTGGGTGCTGGGGCTCCAGAAGTTGTTCAGAGTCCCCTTTTACATGGTTTGGAGGTGATCTGGGGAGAGAGCACCTTGGACATGCTGTTTCTATTCTGCCATCTTGGCTCCACCCCATCCATCAGTGGCTTCATAACTTTTCTCAGGACACTTTATATTCTAGCCCTACTCTGTCATTCCTAAGAAAAGCTATCTTGGAACACTTAAGTTATTAATATTTGATGGAGGCATTTTAAATGTTTTCCGCTTCTGTACTTTCAGCCTCTGCACATATTGCCTAGAATATAGACAAAATCTTAGGCAATTAGTTAGTATAGAGTACTCAACCTGAAGTCGGAGTCGGAAAACTTGAATTCATATCTTGTCATAGACACTTAATAACTCTGTGAGTTATTTACTAACTCTACTAACTCTTACTAACCTCGTTTCCTTATTTGTAAAAGCACTTTATAAATGCTAGCTGTCATCTTGGAACAAATTATTTTTTTATGGGAATTAAATTTTATTTAATGTTGCTTGAAATAAGTGATTGAACCTGGAAACATTGTATAGTCTTATTTTAATTTGCCAGGTTTTTACAAGTTAAATTTCCTTTAGGAAACTAGATGCCTGTCAATTTGTTTCCATTTTTAGAGCAACATGTTAAACTTTACTTCCAAATAGTTACATTATTTATATGTGCTTCTGGATAGCCAGTTGTTAATTTCTCGTCCACAAACGAACTTGGATGATTATTATATTTTTACAAACACAGTTTTGAAGGTTGAATTATTTTTGTCTGCATATTGAGAGTACTTGGAAGAGATATTTTATTACAAAAGAAAATTTTGTACTTACCCTCAAGTATTTGGTGACTGTAAAGCTGGAGAGGGAAAGTACTTTTACTATGCTATGGATTTGTGTTTTTGTTTGTTTGTTTGTTTTGCTTTTTGGAGGGCAGTTGTGGTTAAGTAACTTGCCCAAGGTCACATGACTAGAGTTTTTTGTTTGTGTGTGTTTAGTGTCTGAGGCCGGATCTGAACTCAGGTCCTTCTGACTCCAGGGCCCGCACTCTACTCACTGCGCCACCTAGCCGCCCCTGGATTTATGTTTTGATAAATATTTTTGGAAATGTTAAAAGAAATCCATCCCCAGGGGTGGCTAGATGGCGCAGTGAGTAAGAGCACTGGCCTCGGAGTTGGGATGACCCGTGATCGAATCCTGCCTAAGAAAATGAGCACCCACACATAAATAATGACTAGCCGTGTAACCTTGAGCAAGTTATTTAACCCCAGTTGCTTATTAAAAAAAAAAAATCCATCCTTATGGGGTGCTGTAGATGTCCCCATGCTCCCCATGCTGCGTGTGTTAATAACCTTTCTTGTTCTAATTTAAATAATATTTAATTTTTTTCAAATTCCTTAATGCTATCTCACTTCTTGTATGGATCAGACTGTTGGTCTAATGGAGTAAGGAGATTAAAAAATAGGTCAGTCAGCAAACTCTTATTATTTAGTTCTGGATTTAGCTAAGCCCTGGGCATATGGAGAAAGGGCAGTGTAGGTAGAGTGCCACGCCTGGAGTTAGGAAGACTCATCTTCCCGAGTTAAAATCTGACCTGAGACCTTTACTAGTTGTGTGACCCTGGGCAAGTGACTTATAACCCTGTTTACCTCAGTTTCCTCATCTGTAAAATGAGCTGGAGAAGTAAATGGCAAACTACTCCAGTATATTTGCCAAGAAAACCCCAAATGGGGTCATGAAGAGTTGGGCACTGCTGAAAACAACTAAATAATAAAATATGAAGAAAGGTAAAAACATGGTCCCAGCATTCAAGTTGCTCAGGCTCTAATGGAGGAAATACAATGAGCAAAATAGCTATTTACATACAAGATCTGTACAACATAAATAAAAGATAATGGGGGGGTAAGGTTGGGTTGGAAAGCAGCTTTTCATTCATCAAATAACTGAGTGACCCTTTTGTGCAAAGCACTTGAATCATTATTCTTACTTCCCATTATGTTCCTTTACTGTTAATGCTTACTCTTCCTTTTATCCAGAAGGGCCCACTGCACTTCTGGTTGTTATAGGCCTATACTTGCCTTTTTCTACTTACTTAAAAGGTATGCCACTCTGTAACTTTCTTTAAAAATAGCCTTCAAATTCCCACCTAGTCTCTTCTTAATGTCTTTTTATTTGACAGAAAAAAAAAGATAGTCTCATTTGAATTCCCTTAATACATTTTATACAGTTACCTTAGAATTTGTAGTTGGTAATTTTCAGGAGAATGAATTTATCACCAACATATATTTTAGAGCATTTTTTATTTCTAAAGTTCTTTGGGAAAATATAGCTGTCAAAGCAGAAATTTAAATTTTATATTTAAGTTTAAGTATCTTAGAAGGAATAAATACCCTCCTTTTTTAGTCACATTTTATGCTTTTTGTTATTCAAATTTTTACTTCACTCCTACTAAATTAGGTAAAGATTAGCATGATTATTTCTAATAATTTCAATTTTTTAGCTCCAATAGATTTTATCAAACTTGACTAGAACCAAATTTTAATAATTCTTTCACAGATATTCCCTTTTTTCTTTAGGTTTTTGATCAATATCTGAATTTTATTACTTTGGAAGATGATATGTTTGTGCTATGCAATCAAAATAAAGAACTTGTCTCTTATCGTGGTATGTAAAACTAAATATTATCATATGTTTAGAAGTACATTAAAGGTTTTCTTTTCAAAAGCAAATGATTTACTGTGATAGTAATTTTTTAAAAATTAGCAAATGTTTGGTACTTTAAAACCAGAATTGTTCATAGATCTATCAATGTAAAATCATTAGTAGAACCAATATATACTTGGACATCAGCAACTTTATGGATATTAAGATCAAAAAGCATTTATCTAGTGCCTCTACACTGTTATGTAAGGTTTTGTATAGATTTTAAGACATAAATTTCTTTAAAACCGAGCTTAGCTAATAGATATTGAGTGATTTCTAGAACTGAGATAGAATAACTTTCACTCTTTGAAAATACAACTATGAATTGTAGTGTAAAGGCTTTTCAGTTTTAATTTACAGCCCTGGGATAGGAAGGCTTAGTACACTAATTCATAGTTGTAATAAGCAGCCACCTAATGTAGAACTGTGTTGTTTTAGTTTAATTGGACTTTCATTATTTTCACTGTCAGATGTGTTGTGAAATTAAATAACTGAAAAGGTGGTTTAGCAATTTTAGTCTCTTCTTTCACCCCCCCCACCCCCCACCCCCCAAGCTATGAGTTCACACATAGGGAGCTCCCAGGGAGGAACTTACTTTACCTATCCAAACTGACTCTTGACAGCAGTTAATAATAGTCTGAGAGTTGCTGGGAGCATTCAGGGATGAAGTGACTTTGATGGACAGTATTTGCCAGAGGTAGAATTTGAAGCCAGGTCTCCTTGGCCCCAAGGCCAGATATTAATTCTCTACTATCCACTACTGCATGTTTCCTTTTTTCTACCATCTGGAATATCATCTTGTTTGCTTAGAGTAGATGGTGGAGAAATGGAAAGGGGATTTCAATCTCGGCATATGCAAGTAATTAGTATATGCAAGTATTATGTTGTTAAAAGATAAATGATATCATTCCTAAGTAGCTTAAGTACTTTTGATAACTCAATGATCTTTTTTGTTGTTTAAAATCTAGTAGTTATTTTTGAGTAGTCAAGTACATTTTTTACAATAAGCTTTAATTTTTTTTTTTCTTAATCAGGAATAATAGAGTATTTTTAAAATTGTGTGGGGGGATCTCAGCAAGCTTTTTTCATGTCAAAATTTTGCCTCCTATGTACTAAAGAGAGAACTCAACTGTTCTTTAGCAGTACTATAAATTCCTTAGCTTTCTAGTCTTAGCTCCCATATTCTACTTGTCAGAATAATGTTTTTAAATACATAAAACACTTAGGATTACAATGGTAACCAATTATGTTGAAATACAGTTCTCAACAAAATATACAATTATTAACCAAAAATAAAGGTCACAGACCCCAGGTTTAGAATCCCTGCTTATTATCTTTCTGTCTTATGAGACAGTTTCATGAATTGCTGTGGTTGAAAACAGTTTATCACTTATAGCTAATCTTCTGGTAGAAGTCTTCCCTTAACTTAGTCAGATGGGCCCTCTGAGTATAGCCTGTTTGAGAACCTGTATGAGAAACAGTTTTGGTCTACTAGACCCTGCCAGTATTTACATTCAGTTAATGTAGCCTTCAGAACTCAAGGTAACCTCCTCCACTATGCTATGATATAAGGAGGGACTTTAGTGAGTCACCCTGGCAAAACACTGGAAAATTGTTTTCTTCTCAGCTTGAACCCAAATTAGGGATCTCTTTTTCTGAGATGTATATTATAGGTAATATAGTTATTTGTGCTGATAACCTACCCCCATAATAGAGTTTGAGCTCCACAAGGGCAGAGACTGTGAAAAGACATTTTATTTAATATTTGTATGTCTCTTAGTCCTAGCATTGCTCTCCAATGGATGTTGTTGGTGTTGAAATTTTAGGCAAAGTTAATGTATTTTAAATTGAGGGTTTTTTTTGTTTTGTTTTGTTTTGTTTTTTGCTTTTTGGAGGGGCATTTGCGGTTAAGTGACTTGCCCAAACTCACATGGCTAGTTAAAGTGTCTGAGGCCACATTTGAACTCAGGTCCTCCTGACTCCAGGGCCAGTGCTTTATTCAATGCACCACCTTGCCACTCCTAAATTCTGAATTTTTAAATTGAGTTACATATAGGTAAACTCTATTTATAAATCATGGAGTGACTTTTATTACTAGTCGCTTTTGTCACTGATTTCCTATTCCTGATTTTTGAAACATAGAACTTGTTAATGAAATTTGTCCACAGTATTTTTTATTTTAAGAATGTGATAAAGAGTCACATACATTCTTTAGTACTAGAAATATTTAATGTTAGGAATGCTGTGGAACTATTTGAAAAGTTATTAATAAATTAATGGATTTGATGTAAACCTTTGTTTTTGTTACCTTTTTCCTTTCACCAATTTCATTTTAGCCATTAACAGACCAGATATTACAGACACGGAAATGGAAACCATTATGGACACTATTGTTGACAGCCTCTTTTGCTTTTTTGTTACACTTGGTAAGTTTTAAAGTTTTAATCCTTTATATGAAGAAAGTTTAATTTTAAATTTATATGTTATTCATCATACAATTGACTGAAAGATGAAGAAGAGAATGCAAGATGTTGCAGTGCTTATTCCTGACTTTAAAAAAAAATGTTTGATATGGTAAATGAAAACACCTGGCAGAAAATCTTTCCTGCATTAAGATGTCTACCATCCATACATCAGAATTATATGAAATGTAACAGCTGAGAGAACATTGTTTGATTACCCCCTAATCATTAATATTAGGTGAAGCATGAAACAGGTTGATATATCTATGACACCATCATAATGGAAATGAAGCTTAGAGTCCTATTTGAACAGGTATTTCCTCTCAGTGATTAGGTTTTCCAAATGTTTATGTTTGTTGATGATGTACTGATTGCCACAAGTCCTGAATGAATTCTATAACCACTCAGAAAAGTTGGGCAGAACTAACCCTGGGACAACCAAGTAGATAAAGGATCAGTCAGTTAATAGGCATTTATTAAATGCCTAGAATGTACCAAGCTGTAGGGATACAAAGGAAAAATGAAACAGTACTTGCCTTCAAAGAACTTAGGTGAGGGAGACAATGTGTACCAAGAATGCCTGTGGTCCAGATTATGATATGCAATTGAATGGATAGTTTATAGAGCTTATCCATTGACATGTAGATGGACAGTGGCAAGCAGACAATTGAGTTAGGCCTAGAATTTGAAAGTGAGGAAAGTGGACTGGTTTGCCTTTAGAAAGGTTTTTTCCCCCAGACTTCTTCCTGAAACAGAGACCTATCTTAATACCAGTATTCTTTTGTTGGTGGCATACGGCTTTGAAAAGTGCATCACTATAGATTCTGAATAATTGAAAATGAGTATTACCCAAAGGGCAATAGAAGGTGTATATAAATGGGCTGCCCTATACTCTAGCAGCTATAAGTGAGGAGTGGAGTAAAAGAGGTCATCAAATAAATATTTGAAGAAAAACAGTTCTCTGGTCCACTAAGACAGTGTTTTTGCTCCAATGGCATCCTCCCCATTTCAAGACAAAGTGAGGAACATGGGTTAACTTGGTAAATTTTAAGGGAGGGCATGAGAAAGATGCCTACAGAATGGGCAGGTATGAGTGGGTTATCTTCTGTATTGTTACAGGGAATACCATCAACTAAATCATTTTTGAATGAGTTAAGATTAAAGTGCTACATAAATGTTAACTATTATTATTTATAATTTAGTCTACAACAATTCATGTACTATAAGACAGCTTCCTTTTTTCTGCCTATTTGGACCCCTAGTTTATCTATGCACACAATTTTTAGTTGTGTAAACTCCTCTCCCTGTAGAGTGCCCTATATGTAATGCTTTTTTAAAAGTCTTAACAGACTCTGATAAACTTTTTAAGTGCTTTTGGTATTTTTTCAAATTAATTAATTTATTTACTTTTGGTTTACAACAGTATCACAATCCCTTGAGTTCCAAATTTTCTCCCCTTCTTCCCCCACTGTGGTGGCATGCAATCTGATATAGGTTCTACAAATACCTTCACATTAAACATTAGTCTGATAACTTTTAGTAATTTTAACTCATCAAATGAGTAGAATCCATGTTGCTGTGCCAAAGTGCACTTATTGTGGTAAATATAACTTTTTTTGTCTTTTTGGAGGGCGGAAGGCAGGGTAGTTGGGGTTAAGTGACTTGCCCAAAGTCACACAGCTAGTAAGTGTGTCAGGTGTCTGGGGCTTGATTTGAACTCAGGTCCTCCTGATTCCAGGGCTGGTGCTCTATTCACTGCTCCACCTAGTTGCCCCTAAGTGTAACTTTTAATATATTCTTAAAGCAATTGGTTAGTTGTGAAGTTTGGAGAGAAATATGTAGATCATAAAGTCATAGGTTTAGAGGGAATCAGACATTCCTCATTTTAAAGATGAGCACACTGTACCCCATAGAGTTTGTGGCTTTCCAAGTTCTTATAATCAGTCTATCATCAATCTTTAAAAAAAATTAATTTATTTTTAGTTTTCAGCAGTCACTTCCATAAGATTTTTGGTTCTAAATTTTCTTCCAGTACCTCCTCTCCCATCTCCCCAAGATGGCTTGCAATCTGATATAGACTCTACATGTACATTCACATTAAACATTTTCACATGAGTTATGTTGTAAAGAACTAGAACCAGTGGGAGGAACCACAAGAAAGAGATAGCATGCTGCTCTCTGCATTCAGATTCCATAGCTCTTTTTCTGGGTGTGGATAGCGTTTTCCATCAGGAGTCTCTTGGAGTTGTCTTGGATCATTGCTGAGAAGAGCTAAATCTATCACAATAGTTGGTCATTGAACAATGTTGCTGTTGCTGTGTACAACGTTCTCCTGGTTCTGCTCACTTCACTTAGCATCAGTTCATGGAAGTCTTTCCAGGTTTTTCTGAAGTCCACCTGCTCATCATTTCTTATGGAACAGTAGTATCATGTTACATTCATAAACCACAGCTTGTTCAGCCATTCCCCAATTGGTGGGCATCCCCTCAATTTCTAATTCTTTGCCACCACAAAAAGAGTTGCTGTAAATATTTTTGTACATGTGGGTCCTCTTCCTATTTTTATGATCTCTTTGGGATTCAGCCCTAGAAGTGGTATTGCTGGGTCAAAGGGTATGCAGAGTTCTGTAGCCCTTTCAGCATAATTTCAAATTGCTCTCCAGAATGGTTGGATCAGTTCACAACTCCACCAGCAATGCTTTAGTGTTCCACTTTTCCCACATCTTCTCCAACATTTATCATTTTCCTGTTTTGTCATATTAGATGTTTGTGATATCATCAACTTTTATTAAGCACCTACCATGTCTCAAGCATGGTGTCAAGTTCCGGGAATACATGGGTAAAAATGAAAGTCCCTGCTATGAAGAGTTTATATTCTATCAAGGGACACGTAAACATGTGTGTGTAGAAAATACATTTGAGAATGGAAGGGGCTGACAACTTGGGAATAGAAAAGACTTTTTGTAGAAGTCTGTCAGGTGTAATGCAAAAGCATGGCTATGAGAGGTGTACTATCATGTGAAGGGGAAGGCTGCTTTGGCTAGATTATAGTTTGTCTGAGGTGGAGTAATGTATGATAAGCCTGAAAAGCAAGTTATAATCAGACCTGAGATTCTAGTGAAAGTAGGGAACCAGTGAGGCTTACTAAACAGGAATAATTTGTTTAGAGCTGTACTTTAGGAAAATCCATCTGGTGGCCGGGTAGTATGGATTGAAGAGGGGAGGAATTTGAGGCAGGGAAATAAATTGAGAAATTATTACAATAGTTGGTGAGAGATTGCAAAGACTCAAACCATTATGGGGGCCATTGTGAGTAGAAAAAAATGAGATGGGTGCAAAAGATGTTTTGGTGATAGAATTAGTAAGACTTGGCAACTGATTGGATGGAATCAGAGGTGAGGGAGAATGACTTCCCTATGGTGGGAACCTGGTTTATTGGAAGGATTGTAGTGTCCTTGAGAGAAATGGGGAAATTAAGAAGGGGGAGGATATTTGGGTATGGTCTTTAAAAAAAAAAAAAAACAACCTTAAAAAGAAAGAGAATCTGCTCAGGTCATCTGACTCCCACTCCAAACTGACTGGAAAATTGTTATATTTACTTCGCTACTGAGTTTAAACCAAATGCATGAAATTAAATGGAGAATGAATTACCTAGTTTCTTTTAAATCATCTGTTAATCCCATAAATTGACCTGTCTATTAAGAGAATTTTATTAGAAACCCTGTGGTTACTATAGGACATTCTTTTAAATCTAGCCTCATTTTAAACCACCTATAGCCCCCATTAAGAATTTTATTTGTAAATTTTTTAATGTTAAGTTCATTTAAATGGAAACATTTAAATATAAACAATAATACCATTATTAATATTTCTTTAAATTTAGGGGCTGTTCCTATAATTAGATGTTCAAGAGGAACAGCAGCAGAAATGGTGGCAGTGGTAAGTTTTTTTTATGATTCATTTCCCGTTTCATAAAGAGAATAAATCATGTCTGGTGATGTCTCTTCTTTCCATGGCTCAATCTTTTTGTGGATATTTAAAGGCATGGCTCTGTGTTGCTTACTTTTGGCTAATATAGGAAGTACTCATTGATATATTCAGTATTTTATTTTATTTCATTTTTTCCCACTTTACATTTTTCCTCAAAACCTACATTTCCACTTTTATCCTTGATCTTTATACATAGTTTTTTTAGCCCTTTTATTTGACCTGCATTAATTAATTAATGTCAGCCCAACATTCTTTGCTCATTCCACTACTTCAACAAAGAATTGTATCTTTCTTCATTGTTTTTTGTTTATTGAAAAAATTTTTGGTCTCAGACACTTATTTACTATGTGAACCTGGGCAAGTCAACCCTGATTTTTCCCCCTTTCCCTCCCCCCCATGCAGCCTTTTTTTTTTTTTTCAAACATGATAGCCATTTCTTGATATATCCTATGGGGCAGGGAAGCCTGTGGCCTCAAGGCTACATGTGACTCTCTAGGTCCTCAAGTGCTGCACTTTTGACTGAATCCAAACTTCACAGAGCAAATTCCCGTGATAAAAGGATTTATTCTGTAAAACAGACTCAGTCAAAAGGCCATACCCAAGGACCTATAGGGCCATATGTGGCCTTGGGGCTACAGGTTCCTCACCTGCAGTAGGTAAGTAGGACCTACCCTGTTGAACTGTTCTTTGTAAGAAAGGAAAATGTTTAACCAGTAATAATAGCTTTTATGTAGTGCTTTTAGGTTTGCAAAGCACTTTATATGTTATGTTATGTTATGTCATTTGTTTCTCACAGTAACCTTATTAGATGGGTACTTCCTCATTTTACAGATGAGGAAACTGATGCTAAAGAGTGTTTAAATGATTTATCCAGGGTCAGAAAGCAATTAAGTGTTTGAGGTAGAATTTGAACTTAGGTCTTCTTTACTACAAGTCCAGTGCTCAGCTATCCACTATACCACTTGAATGCCTCCAAGTAAAACTAGTTTTATCAAGCAAACAGGAAAAGTTTCATTATTTTTTTCAACTATGATTAGTCATGAATTTGGGGCTCTGCTTATTTTACTTTGCATAGGTTCATGCTAGTCTTCCTTAACGATCTCTCATTTTTTCATTTGCCACAGTAGTAGTACATCCAGATTCTCTAATTTGTTTATTTCTCATTCAGTCTGATTGTTTTCATTCTTTCTGCTACCACAAAAGGTGCTGCTCTGAGTATTTTGGCACATATAGGAATTTTCTGTCTTCATCCTTCTTGTGATATATACTCAGTAGTGGAATTGGTAGGCTTAGGGGTGTGAACATTTTAGTGATCTATCTTGTATAATCTTAGCAAATTGAGAGTTTATTACTTGCATGGTATTCTTGATGTAATTGATTTCCTTTTGTAGTCTTGTATTTTATGTACTTAAAAACATTATTGTGAAAGGGGGTCAGAATCTGCCAGAATCTGGGTCCATGGTACAAAAATGGTTAAGAACCTCTTTTCTCAGCCAACCCATGTATCCCATCTCCAGTATCCTGTACATACAATCATCCTTTATCTTGAAACTTTTCATTATGAGAACTCCTCCTATAGTGTCTGCCTTTTCAATTTGGGGACATGCTAGTCAAATTTTAACACAAATCATAAAACTGCATCTTGACACGGATTAATTTTCCATATTGCTGGTTAAAAAGACACTGTGTTCTTTGGTTTGCTTTAACAACTCCATTAACAGGAAACTCTCTGGGATATTGCCACTGATGCTTAAATAGAGGTTGGAAAATGTTTGTATTTTTTTTTCTTCTTTTCTAATGATAGGGCTGGAACAGGTACAGGGTGAAAATAGACTTAACGGGGGAACTTGAATTGAAATGGGAAAAGTTAAGGTTTTCAGCCTTCCAAAATAATCCTGATATTTCAATCCAGTTCAGTTCAACAAGTATTTTTAAACCATCTTCTTGGCACTGGGGATGGAAAGACAAAAAAAGAGCAGGGGGGTGGCTAGGTGGCGCAGTGAGTACCCTGGAGTCAGAAGGACCTGAGTTCGGAGCTGGCGCACACAAACAAAAAAAACCTGGCTGTGTGACCTTGGGCAAGTTACTTAACCCCAATTGCCCTCCAAAAGGCCAAAGAAAAGAAAAGAAATATGTATTGAGTTCACAATAAAAAAAAAAAAAGAATTAGATTTTTAAAAGGTAGAAGATTCCCCCTTTGCACTTTTTTCTTTTGATTTTGGACACAAACGATGTCCTTTTTGGGGGGGGGGCCAATTGGGGTTAAGTGACTTGCTCCACAGCTAGTAAGTGTGTCAAGTGTCTGAGGCTGGATTTGAATTCAGGTCCTCCTGACTCCAGGGCCAGTGCTCTATTCACTGTGCCACCCAGCTGCCCCCACTTTTTTCTTTTGAGCATTAAAAAAATTAAGCAGTAATTCAATGTGTTAGTTGATCAGTTGCACATTTGGGCAAAATTCATCTTAGTCATCTCTAGTTTCTGATGCCCAGGGGCACCTCTTCTGGCCCTTCTGAGATGAGCTAGGTATTTATCTTGTTGATTAAAATTATTCACCCTGAGGCATGAATGTGCGTTGGTCCCCTAGGTCATTTACCTACAATTAAGAATTTACCTAGAATAAGAATTAAGGAATTTCTTAAACCCAATGATAAAATTAGTGTATCTGTAATAAATAAAATGTGTGTGGGATATTTTTTATTTTTAGAATGTGGTCCTCAGGTACTCTTTGCCATAAGTGCAATACCTTATCTGCCAGCCCCTCTCCTCCATCCTAGTCAACTATACTTGCAAACTCTTCTCTCTCCAGCCTTAATCCTCCCCTCTGCAAATAGGCTTACATCTTTTTTTTTTTTTAAAAGCAATTGGGGTTAAGTAACTTGCTCAAGGTTACACAGCTAGTCATTATTTATTCGTGGGTGCTCATTTTCTGAGGCTGGATCTGATCTCGGGTCATCCCAACTCCGAGGCTGGCACTCTTACTCACTGTGCCACCTAGCCGCCCCTTTAGGGCAGTTGGGGTTAAGTAACTTGCCCAAGGTTTTTGCCCTAGGTTTTTGTTTGTGTGGGTTAAGTGTCTGAGGCCGGCTCTGAACTCAGGTCCTTCTGACTCCAGGGCCGGCGTTCTATTCACTGCGCCACCTAGCCGCCCCTGGCTTACATCTTTTTTAAGATTTAATTAAACAAAGTCAGTTCCTGATGAGAAAACATGAATAATTGTCAGAGTTCAGGTAAAACTAGAAGTTTCAGAAATTTTTACTTGACCTGTAGAGCTATGTGACTTAATGAGTTGATAGTGTCTTGGTGTTCTCTAAGGGACAGTTTAAACAGGGTGTCTGTCATGAGAGAGGAGCTTTGAGCTTATTAAATTAGTTCCTACCTTAAAGACTTCTTAGTAAATAGTTAATATTAGCACTAGCATTTTCTTTCATAGGGAAATTTGCATGTTTAATACCATTTATATAATCTTTATGTCCATTTTGTGAAAATGTACTTTAAGAATTAATCCCAAATTTGATTTTTTTTTTTCCAAAAGAAACTAGATAAGAAACTTCGAGAAAATCTAAGAGATGCAAGAAACAGCCTTTTTACAGGTGACACACTCGGGGCTGGCCAGTTCAGGTATTGTATTTGTTTCTATTTTGTTTATGGTGACTGAAAAATAAGATAGTACTCCATTTACTGTCATTCAAGATTACTTTCCCATTTTCTGATGTAAATCCAGAATTTAGTCCTTTTAAATGTATAATCAGTATTGTTTTTTTTAAAGAAAGGAAATTCAAAGTATTGGTGAAATACTTGAAAGAATATAATATTGATTCTATCCAAATGAAATTTGAAAAGATTAGATAGCCAGGGTATGACAATGTATGTTAATGCTCAAGAAGCAGAATGCACAATTTTAAAATCACCACATTTTTTCTTGCTTGTGCAAATACTACCTATTCACTTTATAAGTTTTCCAATATTTCTAGATTGGAAATATTTCCAGTATTCATAAACTTTAAATTAATCTTAAAATATGGGAATGGAGTCTTGTTAAATAGTTGCCTTTCTTTGGTAGAAAATTCATTTTCATCTGTTATCTTTAAGAAGTAATCCTAGTTCTGGTAGTATGTCTTTGAAGGTAAGAAGTATTTCTCTGTAGTGGTCATTTTTTTTTTTTTAGGGCAGTTGGGGTTAAGTAACTTGCCCAAGGTCACACGGCTAGGTAGGTTTTTGTTTGTGTGTGCGTTAAGTGTCTGCGGTCAGAGCCGAACTCAGGTCCTTCTGACTCCAGGGCGGACGCTCTACTCACTGAGCAACCTAGCTGCCCCGACTAATCATATGATGGAAAGAGTTAATAATCAACTTGATTATAAACCACAGTAATGGAAGGGAGCATTGGAATGAAGGTTTAAAAAAATAAAACAGTAGATAATCTGCTTGAGTTAACTCATGATTGTATACACAGAGGGAGATAGCTTTGGGGCAGAATTTTCCCCCTCAACCCTTAAATCTAGCTAGCTTTCTTGAGTAATTGAGAAAAACTCTTTTACAGCATCCATTTCATCAGCTTAAACTACAAATTGCTTTGTCCATACCCGTTGACACAAATTTGGTCTTTATGTAGTAAAGGATTATGCTAGTACTCTTAATAACTTGAAGATTACAAGATCATTGTATCTTTTTTTTTTTTTTTTGGCTTTTTGGAGGGCAACTGGGGTTAAGTAACTTGCCCAAGGTCACATGGCTAGGTTTTTTTTGTTTGTGTGTTAAGTGTCTGAGGCCGGATCTGAACTCAGGTCCTTCTGACTCCAGGGCCAGCGCTCAACTCACTGCGCCACCTAGCCGCCCCAAGATCATTGTATCTTAATATTTGCAACATATTGTATAATATTTGTAATATATATCTTCCTGAAATTTACTTTTATATTCAATCTTATTTTAAATGACATGCCATTTTGGGGGATCAGTGGGGAATCATTTGGTACTGAAAATAATTGCCCCCTAATTTTATTCTTTTCTTTGGAGAAGGGTAAATCCAGATAATCATGTTATATGTTTGTTTAAAGTAGGATATAACTTTTTTTTTATAACCATAGGCAAATTTTACAATCATTTGAGCTTCTTCCTGGCTCATTAGTTGCTTTAAATTGTTCCAAAGTTTCAGCAGTAGTTGTAAATATATTTTTAAAAGCAGCTACTGGAACTGAATTTCTAAAAGCAAATTCTCATTTAAGGTTTATTTTAACTAAATATTTCAGATCTCTAAGTATCTGTACTTAGTCTCTACATCAATGTAGAAACATTTCTTTATGCTTTCTTTCTCTGCACAATTTCTTTATGCTTTAATAAAATTATTTTAATGAATTACTTTTCATTACAACAGTTTGTCATCTGATGCCCAACCCTCTGGCAGTAATTCTCTCCCAACTTAGCTCTGGCCCTTGGGAGATAAATTAATTTAATTACTAGCTTCATGATTGAAGCATTTCTAGTCACTAAGACCTCCCAGAACTTGTGCTGTCTTGTCATAACCTTCAAGGACTTTAATATTCTCTCCATACCATGAATTGTTGTTAAGAGTAGTGGATTAGGGGTAGAGGTATATTTTCTTTTTTTAAAGCAATTGGGGTTAAGTAACTTGCTCAAGGTTACACGGCTAGTCATGATATATGTTTGGGTTCTCATTTTCTGAGGCCGGTTTCGATCCCGGGTCATCCCAACTCCGAGGCTGGCACTCTTACTCACTGCGCCACCTGGCTGCCCCTAGAAGTATATTTTCAAAAAGCCAAAACATAAAAATGTTCCTGCCAGTTTTGCGAATCTTTTAAATTTGAGACCAGGGTGAGAGAAATACTTTTTTTAGTTTAACTTTTTAAAAGCATAGATATTGACAGTATGATTATGCATTTCTGAGTTTTAAATCTTCTTGCACTAAATTATCAATGTCATGTCTTTATTGGCTGTTGTTTTTAAATTATTTTTAATGGAGGTAGTATCTTAATGAGGAAAATTTTTGTTGTTGTTGTTTTGTTTTTTGCTTTTTGGAGGGCAGTTGTGGTTAAGTGACTTGCCCAAAGTCACACGGCTAGTTTTTGTGTTAAGTGCCTGAGGCTGGATTTGAACTCAAGTCCTCCATTCTCCAGGGCCAGTGCTCTATTCACTGCACCACCTAGCTGCCCCCTTAATGAGAATCTATTATCTTTATAGTCAGAGGTGTTTTATAATAGTTTATTGTTTGCCTTCTGTAAAAGAGAAAACTAAATAAGGTAAATATCCTCCATCATGCATAGAATTTGTCAATTATCTAAAACATTTCTTAACCTGATTCAACAGTTTCAGAGTTTTATGATCCTTTGATAATGACATAATTGTTCTTTGCATAAAATAGCTAAGTACTAATGACATAATTGTTCTTTGCATAAAATAACTAAGTACTAAATAAATCAGGATTTTCTACCTATTTCCATACATATATCAAGAATTATAATTTTTTTTTATTTATTTACAGCTTCCAAAGGCCTTTATTAGTTCTTGTTGATAGGAACATAGATTTGGCTACCCCTTTACATCATACTTGGACATACCAAGCGTTGGTTCACGATGTTCTGGTAAGAGACTAAATACATCACTTACTACTGAAATGTAGTAGTATTTGTGGCCGTTTAGTGTAACATCATTACATCATTACTAATACATACAATATATATGTTACTTATTAACTTATAGGCAATCCCACACTACTCCCTTCCCCAAACCCATGGCTGGCTGCATAAGTTCAGCTTGGAAGGAAGCAATCTGGGTGATCCAGAAGGGTCCAGTACAGAGAATTCTATGAAACGGAGTCTAAGATTAGCTCAATCCCATGCCATGTTGGATCCATCCAGAATGGCCTAAAGTTACTCTTCTGCCAGCAAAGGCCTTGGGGACAACCCTGAGGCCTAGGCATGACTGATCTTGGGTGCTGCTGAGCTCAGGATGAAATGGTAGGACTGCTCTAAAGGCTCCAGAGGTGTTTGTCAAAGCTCTTCCTGTTGCACTTTTGTTTTGCTCTGCTGATAAGAGATCAGCTTGTTTTTCCCAGGATTGCTGCTGGACACCAGAGATTCTTCTGTGAGGTCCATTGTTTGGATGGTGGGGTCTAGAAATTATTTTTTTCTATGATCTAGTAGAGTGGTACATCTTTTAAGCCTTGCTGAAGTGGTTTTGGGGGTGACACGTCATTTTCCCACAGTCCTTATTGGTTATCTCTCTGCCCCTGTAATACCAGCACACTTTCTTTTCTATCTCTGATGCTACCATTATGTTCCTCCTATATAATTCTTTATTGACAATGTGTTGTAATATCAGGAAATAGTTGGTTGCAGATGTGGAATTCTTTTCAACATTATCTATCTATGTGTATAGTCAGATCACTGATCAGGAAAATACTGGTGTTTAAAAAAAAAAAGATGACCTACAGCTTGGAAACATTTTGAACTCTTGAGGTAGTTTTCCATATGTATTCACCTTATGGGATGATCTACACGTCTTTAGCAAAACTAATCAAAAGTCAGATATTTGAGGGATGGGTGTGACAAATGGGTATTTGGGGTAATTGGAGTTACTAAACTTACTCAAAATAGAATAATTCTGATAAAGCTTTGTGTAAGAGAATTCTTAACCAGAATTGTAAGGACAGCTTTATGAAGATGCATAGAAAGAACATTATTAAGACTTGATAGATGACTTAGGCAAGAGAAAAAGTAGTTGCTGATGATTAAAGGCCTAGAACTGGGCACAATAAGACATGAAGACATTTAAAAAATGGTAGTGTAGTTGGTAGGACTTAAAGCCTCCAACTAGGTGTTGTCATGTGAGTGGGGGAACAACTGGGAATCACTCCAGAGAGAGTTGATTGGTCAGATTCTAGAATAAGTGAGCCCAATAAAAAAGATTTGTTGCTACAAGGCACAAGATAAATATCCTGTTGAATAGAGTAGTAACTATAGGAATAGAGATAAAAGTTTATATCTTAAAAGTACACATAGAAAAATGTGGAATGTGGTAATACATTGAATGTAGGTATGAAAGGAAAGTGAAGCATTGAAAAAATGGCTAAGTATATGACATGAAAGAACAGTATAAGATGCTGATAGTGATGGGAAAAGAGGTTAAATAGATTGAAAAACAAAATAGAATGGTCAGTGTGCCCTTCTCTAGAAATATTTAGTTTTAACTTCCCCTAGAGCTGGTTGCTAATCTTCTGACTTTGCACAGCAATATGTCGTTGTGTAATCTTTTTGCCCTAATCATTTCACCGAGTTTAACATAGCACCTTATTTGTCAAGTATTTGTTGAATTGAAAATGCTTTCATATACATTATTTCAGTTGTACTTCATGACAGCTTTCTAAAGTAGATTGATGAGTCTCTAATCATCTATCATTTGATTTATATTTATTAAATGTCTCTTGTGTGCACAACGATATACTAGGTATCTTGGGGCATTCTTAAATGGATTCAAGATGTGATTGATGCAAGAGTTTCCTCTAATGCAGGCAGAAAACATGAATGAATGGATGGATAGGTACATATCTACTATATCTGACTTTATGATTAACTGTTATTTCTATAGGACCCAGTTTATATTTCTGTTTATGGCATTTGCTTAAATTTAAGAACTTTTAAAAATCTGCAGTCTGATACCCCACGCTCTCTTTCATAGTGTAGCTAGAATGAGTATAGAAGAGAAGGTGGTCAACAGTCCAAAACATCAGGCATCTAAAAAAGAAATTGTCCAAGATGAATCATTGATTACTTAACAAAAGCCATGGAGTGGTAAGAACAGAAAATAGGACGTTGAAATGTAGATAGAACTAGAGGATTTGTACCGTGAGTAGGAAGAAGAGATAATATATTTGACTGGGCTTACTAGCGTTTCACTTTTTTTTTTTTAACCATTTAATTGCTACCTTCCACTTTTACAAGTCATTTCCAAATATACTTTTCCATTCTGGTGAACTCTTTCTTGTTACAAAACAAAACAATGAAACCAACTAATCTATTGATTTTGATGTTCTGTGCAAATATAAGAATTGAGACAGCCCTTCCCTTCGAGGAGTACATATAGGGGAATTGTAGCCAGAGAAGTTCATTTTGGTCTACAGTGTCAGAGAGTTAATGTTTAGTATATAGTGTTGGTGTTATTGGTTTGATTACTGTTCCCACAGCAGGAGGCAGAGAGCAGAATGGGGAAGAGTAAGTACTCAGAATAGAGCAGATGGCAAGATTCCCTGAGTGGACAACTTGTTGGAAAGTGAAACTGGAACATGGCAAAGTGCCTTGTAGATATAGTGGATTAGTTTGCATTCAGTCAACCAGTCAACTGAACTGCTTTCATTATATCACTATATCAGTCTGTATCTGTAAAGCTAAATTCATCATTACTTCATTGAGGACAAGACGTTGGAGACTGTTGAATCCAACAGCCTCATGCTTTGATAAATGTCTTGAATTTTGGTTCATACAGTTAGAAAGCACTAAACTATCTCAAGGCTACGGAGAGGGAAAAAATCCTGAGAGAGAGGAAGAGGGGGAGAGAGAGACAGACAGACAGATAGACACACTGTGGTAGTCCATATTACGCATCTAGTTCGTACATGTCTTCCCCTGTTTACTTGAATCCCTCACATTTTTAAAGTAGATTTTTATTAAACTTCCGTTACATTTATATACCATAATTTGTTCAGCTATCTCATATCACTAGTCAGCCACTTGTTTCTAGTGTTTTGTTTCCCCAAAAAGGACTTGCTATAAATACTTTATTATATGGGGTTATTTTTTCTTGATTTTGACCAATTTGGGGCATATGCCCAATAATGATGTGTCTGGGTAAAAAAGAATGCACCATCTAGTTACTTTTCTCACAATTCTACATTTTTCCCCTAATGGTGGTATTAAATTCACAGCTCCACCAGCTGTGCATTAGTGTATCTGTTTTTGTACATCTCCTAGCATTGGTGAAACCTCCAATTGTTTAATTTGCATTTCTCCTTTATAAGATCAACATTTGCAGTTGCTTGTGACCTCACCTGATTTAAATCCCATTAAAAACCTGTGGACTATAATCAAAGCTGGGTTTAAAAAAAAACAAACCAAAAATGTTTTAATGAATAAAATGAATGAATAAAAATGAATAGCTCTGATCATCAGAGCTATTCCTAATATTTAATGTGATAAAAAATTGTGGTGTCATGTTGAGAATCAAAGAACATGGGTCAAAATCTTGTCAGTTCAGTGCCAGATTGTGTAAAATGAGTGATTGGGGGGTGGAAAGGATAAATTGAATGTTAAACATTTTTTTTGTTTGTTGTTGTTTTGCCTTGGTTTTTTTTTTTGGGGGGGGGGTAGTTGGGGTTTAGTAACTTGCCCGAGGTCACACAGCTAGATTTTGTGTTAAGTGTCTGAGGCCAGATTTGAACTCGGGTCCTCCTGACTCCAGGGCCGGTACTCTATTCACTGCACCACCTAGCTGCCCCTAAACGTTTTGTGTAAATCAGTAAATGTAATTTATTTTGCTCTGTCCCAAGTAATTTACACATACCTATAAAATAAACAGCTAATTTTGAACTCCTATTATATATACCGTTTTCCTTTCTATCACTTTTTAGGCCATCTTTTCAAGAGAACCATAAAGCATGCTTTAATAGTAGAGTTTTATGTGAATATGAAGTTAGTGTCATGGGAATAATCTTAAATAATAGGATGATATAATTTTACATTAACTTAATCATGAGCTGTTTTATTATTTGGTTTTAGATATGTGCCAAATAATGATATAAAAATTTCACAGAATGTAACTATGGTGGTTTAATTGATTTCCTAAAGTGTAATTTAAAAAATAATTATTTTCTGCTCTTTATTTTTTTATTATCCGTTGTAGGTATTGCATATTTTATATGCAATATATATGCAATATGCAAGCTATTCAGGCAAGTGTGTCTCTTTTACTTCCACTAGATGGGGATGATGTTCTGCATACAAACCATTAGTTTGACACCACATTTCTAAGCAGATTTTGTTTTGAAAATCTGCTTAATATATCTAGGATATGCATATTATGGTTGTCTAATAAAGAGAGTGATAAACTTGGAATCCAGGTTTTATCAGTCAATTATAAGTTCTCTTCCTAGTTCTATAGAGTATCCTTTTTAAAAATAATTTGATTATGTTTTCTCTCAATCAGACAAGTTCTAAGGAACTAAACTAGTAGTTGCTCAAGCTATTCAGGCAAGTGTATCTCTTCAGTAATGCCAAGGTTCTGATACTTATTCTTTTGGTGTGTTGGGCAGGGGTGCAAGTGATTAGACCCTTTCCTGTCAAGCAGAGAAATTGGAGAGCCTGGTGACAAGAAAGTTTCACCTTCCACACAGTTGCCAAAATAATTTCTGTGATGCAAATCTGACCATGTTGTTACCCTGCTTAGAAACTTTCAGTGGCTTTCTTTTGCTTTTGGGATTTAACACAAACTCTCTCAGCTTGATATTTAAAGCCATGCATAGTCTCCTTCTGAGCTTTATAGCACTGTGTGTGTGTGTGTGTGTGTGTGTGTGTGTGTGTGTGTGTGTGTGTGTACACGCGCGCGTGTGTGTGTTTTTAATTTTTAAAAATTAGAAAAAAATAAGTGATTAATTCCTTAAATTTCTGTCATAACAAGTTCAAATTGTACATATAAGCTTTTTTTTTTTTTAATTACAATCATTCTTCCTGTAGTTTAGTATTCTAGTAACATTTGCGGCATTTATATCAGACCAAACACTTCCTAATATTTTGTTAAATACAAGGTGTTTTAAGACATGTGAGCTTGCTATAATAATTGTTTTAAAACATATATATCATATATATGCATATATATGTATATAATAATAACTAAGTTTGAACTTTCTATGTACCCCAGCTTTTTTCCTTAACTGGAAATTAAGGAAAAAAAACTAGGGTACATAGCATCCAACCAGACTTGTATAATAGTGCACAATGATAAGGGGTGGCTCCAGTGGAGGGGCTTCCAGATGCCAGCACTCAATTGTAATTTGTTTGCACTTGAATCAATGGCATTTCCCTTATCAGTGGCTTTCCCTTATCAGTAATAATGAATTTGTCAGATGAAAGTACAGATTCAGTGAGAATAATTGGCTAGTTTTTCAATCTGTGCCTTTTTCACATGGATTCATGTCCCTGTCCTTAGTATTACACACACACAACACACACACACACACACACACGTACGTGTGTAGTCATCTAACTATATCTTTTTGAAATCTTTGAAGCAAGGAGCTTGGCTTAATCTGGTCTCCACAAATACATTTGGCCTGTGGGAAAAAAATCTCTATTTCCTGATTTTACCCTATATTCCAATAGTGTCTTGATCTGTCCTTACCAACTCTCACTGTTCTTCACAAACTAAAGGACTTTAATCTTCTGCTTATGCAATTTGCTCATGTGAAGGTCAATGAGAAATGTGTGTTCTGGCTGACTTTCTACACATTCAACAAAGTGGCAACCATTTTTTCTCCAAAGTCATTACTGCAGACAGCTAAAAGGACCTCTGTGTCACTGAAAAGTCAGAATGGAACAGAATCTTTTATGAGCTGAATTTTGAAAGCGTCTAGGAATACTGCTAGGTGCCATGAGGTAGGAATCCCTTCCAGATATGGGGGCAGCCTTTGCAGAATCACAGAGAGAGGTTGATGGGGCAGGTGGCGGTGGGGTGGGAGGGGGGTGTTGAGAGTGTTGTGTAGGGAAAAATAGGGTAACAGATTACTTTAGTCCATAGAGTATGTGAAGTGAGGGAATGAAGTCTCCTGTAAAGGCAGTTTGGAACCCGATTGTGAAGGAGTTTAAATACCAAATAGATTGTACTTGATCCTAGAGGTAAAGAGGATTTCTTATAAGTTTCCTATAAGAACTGTATTAGGACTTGAGTACATATATATTTTGAAAGCCTTAATTTTTAGCCTAAAAAGAACATATAACAGTTATATAAATTGTGTTTTTACATTTTGTCTTCAGAATTCTGAAACTGGGGGAATGTGTAGGTTAGATGAATAAAATCTCAATTTAACTACCAATCTTTTTGTCATATCTGTGTATCTAATAATATGGCTACTACAAATAATGAACTGATTTTAAAAAGAGTTTCATTTCTGTTCAGAATCTTTTCTAGTGTTTAAAAGAGGTTTATAAAGTAAACACCTTTCTGTTTCATGTGATTGTCACTTAAATCATGACATCCCTATCTCGAGGAAGAGATTTTTAAGATGATAGAGTTAATGAAATGTTCATGGAATTCATCTGCTTTGACACCTGTGTTTCGGATTGCTGACCCTGAAATATTATAAATCTTCTAAAACAATTTTTTGCTTTTTTTGTCTTTATCAAAAGAATTTTTAAAAAAAATACATCTTCAGAGAGATGTTAGGTAGCTAAAAGCAAATTCAATTTACTTTTTTCAGGTCTTAACTCTGTTACTCTACTGTTCAGTCAACTGTAATGGTTCCCTCTTGCTTCTAAGATCAAATATAAAATCTTCATGTTTTTGCAGCACTATTATAACTTATACTTTTATTACTTTTCCAGTCTTCCTATACTTTATCCTCTCCCCAGTACTGCTGTAACCACCTTCCCACACACACTCTCACTCTCTCTCTCTCTCCAGTCCAACAATAGCCTCTTTGCTCTTTCGCTCACATGACACTCTTCTCTCCAGATTCCAAATGCTTTAACAACTTGTTCCCCCTGCCTGGAACTTTCCTTTTTCATTTGTGCTTCCTTATCTCCCTTCAAATCTTGGTAGAAGTCCCCATCTTCTATGAGCAACTTTTCTCAGTCCTATATATAATCTTTGTGCCTTCCTTCTGAGATCATCTCCAGTTTATTACATATATTTTCTGTTTGTACAAAGTTGTTTGCTTTTCTCTGTACCCCCAACTCAGCACAGTGCCTGGCACATAGACACTTAATAATGCTAGTTGTCTGACTTGCACAGTTGTACCAGCTTCTGGACTTCTTAAAACAGAAAACTGATTCTCTTGTTATAAAAATCACTAGCTGTTGCTAGGGCTTTTTTTTTTTAAGCCAATTGAATTCTGACCAGTAGCATTTTGCAAAGATTTTCAGCCATAAAATTTAATATTTAGAGTCATTAGTTATGTTAGTGTTCTTGGAATTATTAAATTTTGCCAATCATGCCTTTATGTTAAAAAGGTCTATAGTAGGCATCAGTTAAACACCCTTTTCTTGTTGAAGATGGCAGGAGTGATGGGGTAGTGGTATGTTTGTGTAGTCAAATGTCTTATTTTTCCCAGCCCATAAAATGTTTGGAAAGCAACTGTAACTGTTGGTCCAAGAGTAGAACCATTTCCAGATTTTTGTCTTTGTTCTTAGCCTGGAATGGTAGATGTCATACAGGGGCTTAAATATGGGTTGATTGCCCAAATAGGTTTTGGGTTATTGTTGGTTCTGTCAAAATCTCTGACTCTTTCTCAGAGGTTTTCAGATAGTATCCAAGTAGCCATTCTTTCTGAGACTGGGGATTATTTGTTCTTTGTAATCAATTTAGCTAGAAATATAGCAAGATTGCAGAGTGATTTTTAGTCTCTAAGCTTAGCTTGTTTTCATCACCTCAGAACAGCAATAAGTATATATACTAAGTAAAAGAATATCAGAGGAATGGAAAGCCATCCTTATAGGGAGAGCCATCTAGAAAGATGAAAGAATAAATAAGCAAAAAAACCCACCATTTAATATTTAAGTACTGTTATATACAAAGAACAAATAATGTTGAGTAAAAGAAAATAAGGAACAATGAACAGTAAAACCTCTTAATCCCCCTAAGATAAAGAATGGCTACCCAAATTTCCTACTAAATGACTAAAAAATTTAGTAAGAGATATAAAGGATGATCTGCTCTCTATAGAAGTGGATATGAGAATATGAAAAGACAAAAACAAAAAATGGACATGAAAGAATTCTGGCTTTAGAGTCCAGAGATCTGAATTCAAATCTCTATTCATCTCCTCAGTACTTGAGTGACCTTGGGAAAGTCATTTGACTTATGTGACCAGGCATTGGGTTCCTTATTTGTGAAATGTGGGGTAGGATTAGATGATCTAAAGTCTTTTATAGTTTGGACTCTATTATTCTCTGATTTCATAGCTTGGAATATTTGGCGGAACATTTTAATAAAGCAGTGAATTCTCTGAGGAGAAGAATGGTCAAGTGGAAGGTAAAACTGTAGCAAAAGCAGATCTGATAAAATACTCAGATGGACCTGTGACCACTTCAATTTGAGTGGTCCATCCATTTATGCAGAATGTAGTAAATCCTTTGTGACTATGTTCTTAGAGTTTCACCACAGATGGTCTATTAAAGACTCTTGAATTATCTTTACTTTTTCCTGACATTGTCAGAATATTAGTGAAACACTGACTGTCCATCCATCATCCTTTACTTGCCATATGAACAACCCGTCTTCTCTTAAGACAGAAGAGAATGAATGAATCAAATGCCTTTTCATCAACAAACACATTTGGATCTTGCGTTTTCTAAATCTTTAGTCAGTTGTGAAATTGTGAAATGTAGTTGATTTAAAAACATTTTTATTGATCTAGTTTGTTTTTCCATTTTTTTTCCATATTTTTTGCTATATATTTTTTGCTATATATTTTGTACTATATATTTTTCCCCTTTCCCCCTCCCTGAGAGCTATTTGCTATAACCAAGAACTTTTTTCAAAAATAAGAGAAGAAAAAAATTAGAAAATGCAAAAAAAAAAAAAAAGGAACCCAATCATATTAGCAAATAGGGATAGTTTTGTCTCTATGCCTTCAGTTTCTTTCCCTTGTTTTCTACCTATTGCTAGCATTTCTGGAGCTATATAAAAAATAGTGGAGACAAGGCTTCTTTGCTTTACTCATATAGATATATCTAGACATATCTGAGTATATATTTGTATCTCTCTCCATATATATGTATATAAAATAGGGGGAGGGAGGAATTATCAGAATGTGCTATGCACCAGAATATGCTACAAAAACTGAGAACACAGATAAACTAGAGGATTAACTTCAAAAATATGAAATACCCAAACTTAACAACAGTAAAAAGCTTAAAAAATACAGTTTCAGGGGCGGCTAGGTGGCGCAGTGAATAGAGCGCCGGCCCTGGAATCAGAAGGACCTGAGTTCGGAGCCGGCCTCCGACACCTAATCCGCACAAACAAACAAAAAAAAACCTAGCCCTGTAACCTTGGGCAAGTTACTTAACCCCAATTGCCCTAAAGGGGCGGCTAGGTGGCGCAGTGAGTAAGAGCGCAGGCCTCGGAGTTTGGATGACCCGAGATCAGATCCGGCCTCAGAAAATGAGCACCCACACATAAATAATGACTAGCCGTGTAACCTTGAGCAAGTTACTTAACCCCAATTGCTTTAAAAAAAAAATACAGTTTCAGAAAAGGAAATAGAGCTAGATGCCAAGGAATTACCAAAGAAAAAAGCAAACTTCTGCCCCTCCATAAATTTGCAGGAGAATTCTATTCAAAGAACACTTAATATCAGTACTATGTGATTTTTTTCTGAAAATTTGAGAACAAAACATTCTCCTAAACTCCCTTAATGAAATATAGTTTTGATATCTAAATCCAAGAAGGATAAAGCAAAGAAAGAAAATTCTAGAAAACGCCATTTGTGACTCATATCACAAATTTTAAACAAAATATTTTCAAATAAATCGCATCAGTGTATCCAAGAAATCATTCAGTATGACTAAATTGGATTTAAAACTGAAGGTCCTGGGGCGGGGCTGAAACAGCACTTCTACCTTGCTGCAGCCCACACCACTTCAAAATTATGTAAAAGGGGGACTCTGGACAACCTCTGGAGCTACAGAACCCACAGAACGACACAGAGAAGCTCACCTCCCGCTGAGGACAACAGGGCAGCCTGGCAGCAAGTGGCCAGCACAGTGCTCTGGGAGCCGTGCCCAGAGTCGGAGGTTTTAGCCCCAGGGTGCCTGGACCAGCAGCTGGCTGGAGGGACCCCAGAATACCAGCAGCTGTGGCATTTCCACAATTACCAACACATAGATGCCTAGGACAAAGTGAAAGGTTAGTGCCCTAAGGACTTGGGGACTGGTTGGGAGAGCACAGTCAGCTTCTTCCCCTGGGGGTGAGACTTGGCTGAGGAGCCATGGCACAGCGCCATTTTGCAGCTTCAGTTGCAGCTTCAGCTCCTGGTCTGCAGACTGTAGGGGGATCTGACAATCAGTCTTGGGGGTAATCGCTCTTACTTTAACCTTCTTGGATCTGGATTGCAGTCTGGGGTGGAGGTCTTGGGGTGTGTGTCCAGCTTGTCAGAGTGTGTGGGGGCTTCAGGGAGGGCACCCAACTAATACCTCTGGCAGTTGAGAAGACCCCAACGTTTGGGACTGAAGCTCCCCTGTCTGGTGGCAGAGTCCTACTGTGGCCACAAGCCCCAAAGTCAAGTAAATAGCAAAGTCTTGGAAATTGAGAGGAGTTTCCATCATTTGGGGAATGGCTATACAAGTTAATGACATACCAAAGTGATGGAATACTATGGTGCTATAAGAAATCATGAATTAGATGATTTTAGAGAAACCTGAGATTTTTGGCACTGATGTAGAGTACCTGAAATTGTGTTCATTAAAAAAGCATATTTTTCATCTATTTTCCGTAAGTGCCTGTACTGAAGTCACTGAAAGCTTTCCAGATGCCATTCCAATTGTCTTACACTGCTGTACATTTTTAAACATTTTCTTCTAATGACAGTAATAATAATAATACTAGGGGCAGCTAGGTGGCACAGTGAGTAGAGCGTCAGCCCTGGAGTCAGAAGGACCTGAGTTCGGATCCGGCCTTAGACAACTCACACACAAACAAAAAAACCTAGCCGTGTGACCTTGGGCAAGTTACTTAATCCCAATTGCCCTCCAAAAAGCAAATAAAAATAATAATAATAATAATAATAAGCATTTAGGCAGCACCTTAAGGTTTGCAAAGCACTTTAGATATTTCATTTTGTCCTTACAACTACTCTTAGGAAGTGGATAATAAATCTTACAAAATGTTCTTATCTATAGTATGTCTTTTCAGAGAAGTCTTTAATGAGTTGTGTTTTCTCTCTTTACTGAATTGGGTAATCTTGGGAGAATGGCAAATGATAACAACCAAAAAACCCTACTTTTAACCTCATGCTGAAATAAACCAAACTTCTTAGCACTTCATAATGTAATTTGTTTGTACCTACTGAACTGCCAACCTTTATTTTGTGGCGCCAGTGTCTTAGTACACCAATGCCCACAAGCCAGGAAAATGTGATTCATAATATGAAAGGATTTTAGGTATTTCATCCTGTTAAAAACATTTCTGTTGGTGTATAATGAGTGTGAAGTTTCTGTTTTTCCAGTATTTTGGATGATGTACAAAATGCTTCCAATTTCATAATTTCAACATTAAACATTACCTTTTCTCCCTTAATATGCAAATGACATGCAAAAATTTGCTCTGTATTTTCTATCTTAGGTATCCAATGTGTTTTATTCTTTTAAGTAATGTTTTTTATAAAGTTTATACTTACTATATAACTTGGTGGTTTTCAGTTTGATTGTAATCTACATCAGAAACAATATGCCCTTGAATTTTTTTAAAATTTTGTTGAACAAAAGGATTTATTTGGAATGAGTCCTGTCACTACTTGTTTAATTTTTAGATTCAGAGCAGTATTTCTTTTCATCATGTACTTGGTATCTTATTTTAAATTCTCCCTAATTAAGCTTTTAGAAGTTTTAGCTAGGGCGGCTAGGTGATGCAGTGAATAGAGCACCAGCTCTGGAGTCAGGAGGACTTGAGTTCAAGTTTGGCCTCAGACATTTAACACAAAAACTAGCCATGTGACCGTGGGCAAGTCACTTAACCCCAATTGCCCTCCAAAAAGCCAAAAAAAAAAAAAAACACCCAAAACTTTTAGCTTATTTTATCCAAAATCTGACCTTATAAAAGGATGCAACCTCTGAGGGCATAAGTTTGTAACCCAAGGTCCACAGACAGGGGTCTGGGACATTAGATGAGGGAAAAAGTTACATCTTTATTTTTACTAACCTCAGAATGAAATGTAACATTTCTTTCAAGAAGAAAGAAATTCACGGAAAGGATTTTATCATTCTGACAACAGTGTGACAGGCGGGGAGGGGAGGAGAAAGGTGTTAATAGAGGGTGTCTGGATATTCCCTTTCAGGCATCCTTGAAAATTGTGCCCCACTGTGCTTTGCCTTAGTCAAAACCCTTTTGGAGTATTAAGTTCAGATCCGAGGACCACAAGAAGGACTTTTCTAAGCTTGAGCACATCTAGAAATGAGTCAAATGTCATATGAGGATCTGTTGATTGAAAGACCTTGGAATGTTTAGCATGGAGAAAAGAAGACTCAAGGGAAAGATATTATAGTTCTCTTATGGTGTTTGAAGGAAGTGAAAGGAGTTGGATTTGCTTTTTTGGGAGCCAGAGTGTTGAACTAAGGGCAATAGGGGGAAGTTGCAGTGATTTTGGCTTGTAGTAAGGGAAAAAATTTCCTAATAATTAGAGCTATATTCTAAAATGGAATGACATTAGGGTCTTTTTCCTTAATAGATGTCTTCAAGAAGAGGCTGCTTCATTGCTTACTGTGTTTGTATTTTTTCAGTATGAATTAGGGTTAGATGACTGTTGTTATCATCTAAAATTTATGTGACATACACATAAAACATAGACACTCTCCTGTGTAAAAGAAATATATGCTCTTTAAGATTAGGGACTGTTGGGGCTGCTAGGTGGTGCAGTGAGTAAGAGCACCAGCCTCAGAGTTGGGATGACCCGGGATCAGATCCGGCCTCAGAAAATGAACACCCACACATAAATAACGACTAGTTGTGTAACCTTGAGCAAGTTACTTAACCCCAATTGCTTAAAAAAAAAAAAAAGATTAGGGACTGTTGTATTTGTATCTCTATCTTGTGATACAGTACCTTCCTTCCACATTACATGCACTCAGTATTTATTGAATTGAGCAATAATGAAATAGATATTCCATTCTTTGTAGTTCGAGCCATTAAGTTCTAACCTCACTGCTGGCGTAGGCTAGGCTACTCTTTACATTTTTGGAATATTTTCTTAACCAACACAGCTAAGGGAAGTAATTATAATTCAAAACCCTTTATAATAAGGAATCTCAGTAATATGAATGGCAAATATTACTTATAATGTCTACTCTTCCCTGTTAATATGAGTTAAATTCCTTTCTTCACTAGACTTGATGAAAACAGGAATAAACTTACTTCCTAAAGCCTTTGATTTTAAGATTGATTGTTCATAAAGGTAGACATAATTATTATTTGTATTTATTTATTTATTTACTTTTAGTTTACAACATTTAGTTTTCTCCTGCTCCCTCTCCTCTCCCCTCCCCCCATGGCAGCATGCAATCAAATTTAGGATCTACAACTACCTTCACATTTAAATATTACTCAAGTTGTAAAGAGAGATTATAACCAATGGAGTGAACAATGAGAAAGAAGAAACAAAACAAAAAATGGGAAAGAGCAAGTAGTTTGCTTCAATCTGCATTCAGATTCTGTAGTTCTTTCTCTGGATATGGATATCCCTTTCCATCATGAGTCTTTTGGAGTTGTCTTATGACCTTGCATTGCCAAGAGGAGCCCAGTCTATCAAAGTTAGTTGTCGCACATATGTTGTGTCTGTAATTATGTACAAATTTCTCCTGGTTCTGCTCTTCTCACTCAGCCTCAGTTTATATAAGCCTCTCCAGGTTTTCATAAAGTCTGTCTGCTCCTCATTTTTTACAGCATAGTAGTATTCCATAACATTCATATACCACAACTTGTTTAGCCATTCCCCAATTAATGGGCATACCTTTGATTTTCAATTCTTTGCCACCACAAAAAGCGCTGCCTTTTGGGCATAGTTCCATATTGCTCTCCAGAATGGTTGAATCAGTTCACAATCCCACCAACAATGCGTTAGTGTTCCAATTTTCCATGTCCTATCCAGCGTTTATTATTTCCCTGTTTTGTCATCTTAACCAATCTGATTGGTGAGATGTGGTGAGGTAGACATATTATTTATGAGATTATGCACATTCTTCACTCAGACTGTATAAGAAAGACACAAAACAAGAAAAATCTAACACTTGGGATCTCTTCAAGAAAGCAGTTTCCATATATGTTATGTAATTAGTACTGATGTGTGATATCATCATAGACCTGTATATAATACAATATGGGTAATTCAGCACAATCTGGGCAGGCTTTCCTATTGACCTTTCCTTACTTTTTGCTGACACCTTGTATCCATTATTATGCACTGCATCTATGTTGACAGTTGTAAAGCCAAGCACACGCAGCTTTCCAGAGGACTGCTGCTGTGAACAGCTTTTAGGTTCTGATCACATAGTGTAGTGAACTCTAGATTTATTCAGTAGTAAACTAAAGCAAAAAACCACAGAAACCAAAGTACAGGATTCACAATGTTATAACATAACAACTTATTGCTAAAGTGGCCACATAGTTTTCACCAAAGTGGCCATAAGTTTTAAGCAAAAGATATCTTTCAGTAAGCTTTTAACTCAGTCATCCTTAAGGATCAAACCTCCTTAAGGGACACAAAGTACAAATGTCAGAGTTCTCCACTCCTAGGTCATATTGTCTTAATCTCTCAGTCGAAAAGTCTTCTTTTTTCTTTATTGGAGATTAGTTTCCAAACATCTTTAAGAGGTACAAGGTATAGAGTACAAAGTTCTTCTACCCCTAGGCCACCGTAAATCATGATCTTCTCAGTCAGCACTAAGTACCCAAGGAAAGGTCTTTTCATCTTGACTTGAGACTGGCTTCCAAATTCCATGGTCCCAACTCCTGCCTAAATCTACCCAACTGTCACTTGGATTCAAAGTTAGGCAGCTCTCAGCTCCACATCCAGTTTCTTTTCCTTATTGAAGCTCATGGTGTCCAGTCTACTGCAAGTCCTTCACAGTTTCAGTTTCTGGAAAAACAAAGCTTAACAAAGCCAGAATAACATTCATGCACCATCATCAATTCACTTTTTGCCTGTGAAATCAACACAGACACACAAACAAAGTCTGAGAATCAACACAAATTGTCAGTATAGTCCCAGGACCTCTGAAACCCTCCTCCAGGACTTCTGTAGACAAATAACAAGAAAATCTTCTTTCAGGGCTTCCAGTAAGGTCTCAGGGCTTCTGTAAAAAGTATTACAAGCACAAATCAAGATGGACAGAACAGATAAACAGAGTGCTGGGACACCACAGGTTTCCTCCCTATTCTGCCACTTCCTGTTGCATCAGCAAATTCCTCCCACTGTGGATTTCACAAGTTCTGTTTAACAAAACTTGATATAATCGTGGGCAAGGCTTAGAAGAAACTTCAACTGAAACAAGGTGCTAAATACTTCTTGCAGTTACAACAATGTAGTAAAATAATTGCTTATAATTAATTCTCCCGAATAATCAAGAAAAAGCTGTCAGACTCATTATTATTAAGGCAAAGAAATAGCAAACACATTTTAAGAGCATAGAATAAAAGGATTTAGAAAAAAAAAAAAGTTGAGCACTCTGCAGTTTAAAATGTCACCAGTGTAGAACACCAACATCTTCCACCGTGCTAGATATATGAGAGCATTGATGTATTATATGAAAGATTATTAAATAATGAAACAATATATTTTGTGGTTTATGTGTTGAGATAACAGATTTACAATCAAGATTATTATTTTCCAGGATTTTCATTTAAATCGAGTTAATTTGGAAGAATCTTCAGGAGCAGAAATTTCTCCAGCTGGTGCTAGACCAAAGAGAAAAAACAAGAAGTCATATGATTTAACTGCAGTTGATAAATTTTGGCAAAAACATAAAGGCAGGTAAGTAAGACAAATTATCAGATAGCTTTGATGAATCATCCTATAAAAATTATGAAGAGATTCTAGTGATTTATCTTTAGTCATAATAGGTAATAAGATCTTTTTTTTATTTATAGTGCCATTTTTTCTTTTGTTCCCAGTCTCCTGTCCTTTGATCTCTTTTCTATAAGATCATTATCATCACATTAAATAAAGATATGTTACCATCTTTGTTCATAAGTCTTTTAAATTTGGGAACTACCCTCTTCAAGAATATATATATTGGGGATGGAGCCAAGATGGTGTTATAGAAGGAGGAAAACTCCCTGAGCTCCCCCCAAAACCATATCAAATACCTATAAAGTATTATTCTAAACAAACTTTAGGGCTACAGAACATACAAAGTGACAGAAACAAATCTCCCACTGACGGCAGACAGGAAGGGTTCATCAGAGCCAGCTGGGAGCAGAGCCCAGCCCTGAGGGAGCCCGCAGTTTTAGCACCAGGGCAGCCACAACCAGCTGTGTTTCAAGGGACTTTGGGAGGGTGGATCACAAGCAACTGTGGAGGTTTCGAGAATTATCAACCCATAAATGCAAGAGACAAAGTAAAAGGCCAGTGTGGATTTTGGGAACGGGTATCGAGAGTATGGTTTGGCTTCTGCCCCCGAGGGAGAAGTGGTGTGGCTACTTCAGAGCTCCTGGCCTATAGATCATAGTGGGGCAAAGCAACCATTCTAAGGGGTAATCACTTTTGCTTTAATCTGCTTGGATCTGGATCACTATCGCGGGTGGAGGTCCTGGACTGTGACAAGGTGCCAGAGCCAGTGGAGATTTCTGAGAGGGGACCCAACCAATAGCTCCAGCAGGTGCGAAATCCCCAGTGATTTGGGACAAAGCTCTCCTCTCTGGATGCAGAGTTCTACTGTGGCAAAAACCTCAAAAGTCAAGTAATTTAGTGGCAACATGAGGAAGCAAAGCAAGCACAGCAGTCCAACTTTGGATTCCTTTTTTGGGGACAAGAAGGATCAAAGCATGGAGTGGCAGGAAGACAGTGAAGTCAGAATTCCTGCACTAAAAGCTTCCAAGAAAAATATGAACTGGTTACAGGCCATAGAGGAGCTTAAGAAGGATTTTGAAAACCAAATAAGAGAAACGGAGGAAAAATTGGGAAGGGAAATGAGAATGATGAAAGAAAATCATGAAAAGAGAGTCAACAACCTAACTAAAGAACATAACACTTTAAAAAAAATAGACCAACTCAAATGGCAAAAGAGGCCTAAAATGCTGATGAGGAGAACAGTGCCTTAAAAAGCTTAATTTGCCAGATGGAAAAAGTATCTCAAAAGCTCACTGAAGAGAATCACTCCTTCAGAATTCGATTGGAGCAAATAGAAACTAATGACTTGATGAGAAATCAAGATACTATTAAACAGATCCAAACAAATGAAAAAATAGAAGGCAATGTGAAATATCACATTGGGAAATCCACTGACCTGGAAAATAGATCGAGGAGAGATAATTTAAAAATTATTGGACTACATGAAAGCCATGATCAAAAAAAGAACCTAGAAATCATCCTTCAAGAAATTCTCAAGGAAAATTGCCCTGATGTTTTGGAACCAGAGGGCAAAATAGAGGTTGAAAGAATTTACTGATCATCTCTGAAAAAGATCCCAAAAAGCAAACTCCTAGGAATAGTATAGCCAAATTCCAGAGTTTCCAGACCAAGAAGAAAATATTACGAGCAGCTAGGAAGAAACAATTTGAATATTATAGAAACACAATCAGTAGCACAGGACTTGGTAACTTCTACATTGAGGGATTGAAGGGCTTGGAATATGATATTCTGGAGGTCAAAGGAGTGGGATTAAAACCAAGAATCACCTACCCAGTAAAACTGAGTATCATGTTTCAGGGGAAAATATGGTCATTCAGTGGAATAGAGGACTTTCAAGCTTTCTTGATGAAAAAACCAGAGTTGAATAGAAAATTTGACATTCAGATACAAGAAGCAAGAGAAGCATGAGAAGGTAAATAGGGAAAACAAATCATAAGGAACTTAATCAGAGTTGAACTATTTACATTCCTACATGGAAAAATGATAATTGTAACTTATGAAACTTTTCTCAGTATGAGGATAGTTGAAGGGAGTATAAATGTGTGTGTGTGTGTGTGTGTGTGTGAGTATGTCTATATAGGAGGGTATATGGGTATATGAATACATATGTGAGTGTGTGTATATATGTGTTTAGGTTTACATAGAGGGCATAGGGTCAATTGAATAAGAAGGGATGATAATTAAAAGGGGAAATTGAGAGGTGAGAGAGGAATATAATGAGAGGAGATGGGGAGAGAGAATAGAGTAAATTCTCATAGAAGAGGCAAGGGGAAATTGTTACAATGAAGGGGAAGAACAGGGAGGCAAAAGGGAATGAGACAACCTTATTCTCATTGAATTTGACTTAGGGAGGGAATGACATACACACTAAATAGGGTATCTTGCCCTACAGGAGAGTAGCAGGGAAGGGAATGAGAGGGGTGGTGATGAAGGGGAGGGGCAGGTTTGGGGGGAGAGTACTTAAAAGCATACACTTTTGAAAAAGGTACAGGGTCAAAGTAGAAAATAGAACAAGTGGGAGGTGGGATAGGATAGAGGGAAATACAGTCGGGCCGCTGGGTGGCACAGTGAATAGAGCACTGGCCCTGGAGTCAGGAGGACCTGGGTTCTGATCCAGCCTCAGACACTTCACTCACACACCCACATGCACCCCAACCTAGCCGTGTGACCTCAGGCAAGTCAAGCCCAATTTCCCTCCCAAAAAAAAGAAAAGAAATTAGCCAGGCTTTCACAATATATCCACCATGGAAATGTTTTGTGTAGCTACACACGTACAACCTATATTGAATTGCTTATCTTCCCAGTAAGGGTGGGTGATGATGGAGGAAGGTAATGAATCTGGAATTCAAAGTTTTAAAATCAAATGTTTAAAAATATATTATTATTATTGTTTTTACATGCAACTCTGAAATAAGATATTTACGCATTGGGGAATGGAGATCCATCTTGCCCTACTGGAAAGTTGGAGGGGTGATGGGACAGGATATAGGAGAGAGCAGATTGGGGGAAGGTGTATACAGTGGGATCACTATTTTGGGGTGGTGGGTAGGGGAAAGATGGGGAGAAAATTTGTAACGCAATATCTTGTGGAAATGAATGATGTAAACTAAAAAGAAACATAAAATTTAAGTTTAAAAAAAGGAACAAAAAGAATATATATATTGAAAAATGATGCCCTTTCCTAATGCCATCCTTTCCTCATATAAAAATGTAGATTTATAACTGGACTGAACCATACACATCCTCACCCTCCATATTTATATCCACCATCCATCCACAAAAGTGAGGAAGAAACATATGATCCAGAGAAATTAAGTAATTCAAGGTCCCACAGATAATAAATATTAGATTTGAGATTTAAACGCAGGTCTTTTCACTCCAAAACTTGTCAGTTTTCTTTCATGGCAACAGTTCTTCAAACTGCAAGACCTGGGAACAAACCACTTACAAAAGTGGTAAGAAGAGTAAATAAGGGAGGGCTTGAAACTTGACAGTTAATTCTGTGTGTGTGTGTGTGTGTGTGTGTGTGTGTGTGTGTGTGTGTGTGTGTTTGATGTAATATATATGCATATTAGGTTATGAGGACACCTTGAAATTCAGGCTCTTTGTGTCATAGGATCATATATTTACAGCTGAAAACAATTTTAAGCATCATCTCACTGGTCCTAATGACCTCACTTTACAAATTAAGGGAACTAAATCCCAAAGTCATTCAGGCAATAAATAGCAAAACTCTAATTTGAACCTACATTCAAATTCCGTTCTATTTCCATTCTGCTATGCTGCCTGTAGTAAATAACTCTGATATAAAGTATCCTATTCAATAATGACTTCTGGTAAAATTGTTCTGTAATCATTTATAGGAAAAAAAGTGGCTTTATTCTTTTTGTTTGTTTTTTTGCTTTTTTTGGAGGGGGAAAGGCAGGGCATTTGGGGTTAAGTGACTTGCTCAAGGTCACATGGCTAATAACTTAAGTGTCTGAGGCAGCATTTGAACTCAGGTCCTCCTGACTCCAGAGCAGGTACTCTATTCACTGAGCCACCTAGCCATCCGCTTTATTCTTTTAGTTGAAAAAATATAGTATTTTTTTTCACTTTATAAACTTCTCTTTAATAATAATATCAGAAATCTATTTTGTTTTGGGATGTGGGATCTTTTAGCAATTCTGAAGTTATATATCATGTATATATGCATTTAATTTTTCTATGCTCTTCTGTTCTCTGATTTGACTTATTTATGTTAGAGAGCACAGTTTTCTATGGAGCATCTTTTTTCTTTTTGTCTGCTTTGATGGAAAGTAACTTCTCTCCCTTGAATGTTTTACTTCCTAAATGTTTTATTGTACATAAACTTTTCCCTGGCTTATATTTTGTCCTTCATTTGGAATGATATTAAATATCTAATGTGCGGGGCAGCTAGGTGGCGCAGTGAGTAGAGTGCCGGCCCTGGAGTCAGAAGGACCTGAGTTCGGATTTGGCCTCAGACACTAGACACTTAACGCACACACAAACAAAAAAACCTAGCCGTGTGACCTTGGGCAAGTTACTTAAACCCAATTGCCCTCCAAAAAGAAAAAAAAAAATCTAATGTGCTTAAAATCTGTATTATGGTTCTTTATCAGTTTCATTTTAAAAATCGTATCCTTTCAAAATATTTTAATCTAGCCAGGGCAGCTAGGTGGCACAGTGAATAGAGTACCGGCCCTGGAGTCAGAAGGACCTGAGTTCAAAATCTGGCCTCAGACACTTAACACAAAAAACTAGCCATGAGGCCTCGGGCAAGTCACTTAGCCCCAATTGTTCTACCTTCCCCTTCAAAAAAAAAAACCCAACAACTTCAGATGCCAAAAGGGGTGACTAGTTGGCGCAGTGAATAGAGCACTGGCTCTGGAGTCAGGAGGATCTGGGTTCACATCTGGCCTCAGATACTTGACACGCTTACCAGCTGTGTGACCTTGGCCAAGTCATTTAACCCCAATTGCCCTGCTCCCCCCCCAAAAAAAAACAAAAAAGCAAAAAATATATCTTTTAATCCATTTTCTTCTCTATAAACTAGGAATTGTAATTCAAGAGAATCAAATTTTGCTAGTGAAGTAATTTGTATAATTTTACATTGCATAGGTAGATTAGTCTCCATAAGTAACCTAGATTTTCTTAAGAATGGGATCCCTTGTGCTTTTCAATGTTTATAGTATGTCATTAAATTATAGTTGCTTATATGGAGGAAGGTACCAGATAGTGTACAAATCTCATCTGTAGAGAAACTTTTATGCATATCAATAGCATCTAAGGGTATTAAGAATGTACAATTGAGGGGCGGCTAGGTGGCGCAGTGAATAGAGCGCCGGCCCTGGAATCAGAAGGACCTGAGTCCGGCCTCCGACACTTAATCCGCACAAACAAAAACCTAGCCCTGTAACCTTGGGCAAGTTACTTAACCCTAATTGCCCTAAAGGGGCGGCTAGGTGGCACAGTGAGTAGAGCGCCGGCCCTGGAGTCAGAAGGACCTGAGTTCGGAGCCGGCCTCCGACACCTAATCCGCACAAACAAAAACCTAGCCGTGTAACCTTGGGCAAGTTACTTAACCCTAATTGCCCTAAAGGGGCGGCTAGGTGGCGCACTGAGTAAGAGCGCCGGCCTCGGAGTTTGGATGACCCGAGATCAGATCCGGCCTCAGAAAATGAGCACCCACGCATAAATCAAATGACTAGCCGTGTAACCTTGAGCAAGTTACTTAACCCCAATTGCTTTAAAAAAAAAAAAAGAATGTACAATTGAAAGGGTTTTATTTGTTTATTTATTTGTTTTTGGATGAATTGTAACAATTTAATTGCCTGAAAGTTTTTTTGTGACACTGTGTGTCATTTGGTGAGACTGCCTGCCAACTGTATGATTTCATAAGTTATTTATTACATATAATGCTTCTTATACTCCTATAGTAGTTCTTTTATAGATATGTCTTCCCTGTCATCTATTATTTTTCTCTCACTTTTTTTTTTTAATTTCTGCTTTCTTACAGTATTAAGCCAAAAGAAACTTGAATGATCACCAAAAAGTAGTAAAAACGTATTAATCTATTTTGAAATACTATAATTATCTTGACATATATTTGCTCTTAAAAATAATTTTTGCATATATTTGGAAACAATCTCTGGCATTTGATATATCTGAATATTTAAATAATATTCATCATATACAAATAAATTTTTAAAATAGTATGACCTAATTATTCATATGATACAAAAATAGTACGTTACTTTGTCTTCTTACTAAATGATATATAAAGATATTAGTAATGTTTTATTTCATTAGTTCATCATGTGTAATGTTATTTTAGTCCTTTCCCAGAAGTCGCAGAATCTGTTCAGCAAGAATTAGAATCCTACAGAGCCCAGGAAGATGAAGTGAAGCGGCTCAAAAGCATTATGGTAAGATTTTGTTTGTTATATGAAAATACATTTCCATGAACTCTTTCTGTGGAGCCACAGTCAGTGTTCATCTCCTAAGACTTCATGTAGGCAAGTCAATTTCACCTTGCTTGGCATCACTTAATACTACTTACCTCACACTGTAACTGTAAATTAAAAAAAAAAAGAAAATACATTTAAACTTTAAGGACTATACACAAAAATGACCGTTTTTATTATGTGCCTATCTGGATAACTTTTTTCCCCACAAAAATAGAGTGCATATCTTACCCTTCATTATTATACAAATTGATTTGGTTAGTCAGGTTCTTCCAAATATAAGATATCATGCAGTTCAATGAAAGTAAGACCTTACTTCATTTGAACAATTAATATTATAATTATTATAAATTGTATTATATGATGATTTTTACTGTTAGAAATAGTTTGATAACGGCCATTAAAATTAATAATGACAATAATAGCTTTAAGATTAGCTATCATAATACAATGCTTTAAGGTTTACAGAATACTTTCTACAGATATCTCATTTAATCCTCACAGCAACTCTAAGAGGTAGGTGCTATTATTATCGTTTTACAGATGAGGAAACTGAGGCAGACATTAAGTGACTTGCCCAGGGTCATCTAGCTAATAAGTGTCTGAGGCTGAATTTGAACTCAGGTCTTCCTTATTCCAGGTAGAGCATTCTATCCACTACACAACCTAGCATTTTTTGGATGGTTGGGGGATTGGGGCCAAATGTACTATTTTGAGGGATCTGTTAAATAAACTATCTTAGAAATTGGGTATGTAGGTGTTGGAGGTTTTTGGTTAATAGTATGGTTTTGTATTCTTTCATAGGGATTAGAAGGAGAAGATGAAGGAGCTATAAGTATGCTTTCTGATAATACAGCCAAGCTAACCTCAGCTGTTAGGTAAGTGGGTGACAACATCTATTTTTATTCAGTTCAGTTCGAATGAAGTTACAATAATGGACAGTACTATCAATAATAGTAAATTTTTGATGATATGGAAACAAGCATTATATCTAAAGAACTTTTTTTGTACATTTTCAAGTTGATTTTGTTTCCCTTGTTGACTATCTCATTAGTGCTCTTTTGAAGATTGTGATGTAATTTATATAAAGCCATTTATAAACCTTAAACATAGTTGTATAAATGTCTCTTGTGTTTATATTACGTCTAAGAACTATATTTTTGTCTGTTTGGGACACCCTTCACCACTCCAGACTACAGCCCATCTTCATTTTAGCGTAAATGGTCTTGAAATGCTGTTAAAGCCCAAAAGATTAATCATCTGTCAGTCTAATAATAGGTTTCTCAGAACTTAGTCTGGGACTTAGAAAACATCATGTCATAGAATTACATACATTCCGTGCTATGATGGCCTTCAAATGCCATCTGACATTGTAGTATTTTCTATTGTAGTATTTACCAGTTCTGCATTCATCTTGGTTCCGTTCCATCTTGGTGTAGAGCCTGCTAGTTCTTTTACTAACATGGGATGACAGTCAAAAAATCAGAATCACTTTCATGCTACAATGAGGTATCCAGGTCAGGACTTTTTCTCTTAGTTGAGTAAATATAAGCTATATATATATAAGCTATATATTACTAAATGTAAGAATAGTATTATTATTACTGTTTCATCATAAGAAAAAATACTCCCAAAAAGTACACTTGTAGTTTTGCTGTTGAGATAAAGGACTAAAACCCAGGACTCAGTAGTTTTAATTAGGAAGGGAAAAGGAAGGTCAAGTTGTGGCCTAAACATTTGAGAGGGATGTCTTAACTCGTGTTCATCATATGTCATACAACCTGTAAAGGGAAGAGGGACAGGAAAAAAGCACCAAAGATAAACCAGTCTCAGTTTAAAATTTTACTTATGGCTTGCTCTGCCTTTGTTATTTTCTAACTCTTCACAGTTATGTTGAAGAATAACCTTGGGGGGAATAGAGGGGAATAAAGATACCCTGGACAATAAAGAATCTAATACAAGTATAAATATGTGACATAAAGATGAGAAGAAAGGCTTTTTCAGAAACAAATATTGCTAAAAGCATATTTCCAATTAAACAAAAAAATAATTATGGAAAGAAGCCAATGAATAGAATTTTGGAAAAATTTGATTTTTGGTGATAAAAAAGAAAATATATAAATTTTCAAGTTTGGGTGGCACCTTTATAAAAATATGCTAGGGGATAAAAAAATTAATAAATGTATAAAATGTATGTTAAGTACTCATTCTGACCACAGTATAATAAAAATTATGGTCAATAAAGGGCATTTCATGAAAGAATTCAAGCTTAAATGGAGACTAAGTAATAAAATCCTAAAGAAAATTTGGGTCAAAGAAGAAATTGTAAAACCTCTATTTTTTTCCTTTTTGAAGGGGGAACATAGGGCAATTGGGGTTAAATAGAATTGCCCAAGGTCACATGGAAGTGTTAGGTTTCTGAGGCCAACTTTGAACTCGGGTCCTCCTTCTTCCAGGGATGGTGCTCTATTCACTGCACCACCTAACCATCCCGAAAACCTGTAATTTCATCAAGGGAAATTAACAGTAAGAGAATGCGCCACAACTTGTGGGATGCAGCAAAAGCATTGAAGGAAAATTTATATCTTTAAGTATTTTCTTTAGCCAAAGTGATTTAACAGATCACTCAGTTGGGCATGCAACTAAAAGCACTAGGGAAGCAGCATTTTAAAAAATTAAACTAACAAAGCAGAATGAGAAAAGTAAAAATCAGGGAAGAAATAAGCAGAATTGAAAATTTGTAAAAAAAAATTTTTTTCTTCTATTTATTTTTTAAAAAATTATTTATTTACTTTTAGTTTACAACATTCAGTTCTACAATCCCTTGAGTTTCAAACTTTCTCCTCTAACCCTACCTCTCTCCCCATGGCGGTATACAGTCAAATATAGGATCTACAGATACCTTCATGTTAAACATTAGTCAGGTTGTAAATTATAACCAGTGGGGTGAACAATGAGAAGGAGGAAACAAAACAAGAAAAAGAGAGAGCAAGTAGTTTGCTTCAATCTGCATTCAGACACTAGTTATTTGTCTGGATGGGGCTATCTCTTTCCATCATGAGTCTTTTGGAATTGTCTTATAACCTTGCATTGCTGCGAGGAGCCCAGTCTGTCAAAGTTAGTTGTCACACATATGTTGTGTCTGTAATTGTATACAAATATCTCATGGTTCTGCTCTTCTTCTTCATCTTTTTTTTTTTAACAAATGCTTTATTAACTTCTGGTTTACATCATTCATTTCCACCAGATTTTGAGTTACAATTTTTTCCCCATTTTTCCCCTACCCACCACCCCAGAATAGCAGTCCCACAAGATATCCCCTTGTCCAATCTGCTCTCTCCCATATCTTCTCCCATACCCCCTTCAACTTTTCCATTAGAGCAAGGTAAATCTCTGTGCCCCAATGCCTGCACATCTTATCTCCCCATTACATGCAAAATAGTATTAATAATAGTATTTATATATATTTGAAACATTTAATTTTAAGACCTTGAATTTCAGATCTATTCCCTTCCTCCCTTGTCACCCATTCCCTTTGGAAAAATAAGTAATTCAGTATGTGTTGTACATGTATAGCTATGTAAAACATTACCATAGTAGATATATTGTAAAAGGCTGCTTATAATTCCCTCCCACCCATCCCACCCCCCACCTGGTCCATTCCCTACTTTGATCCTGTCCCTCTTGGATAGTGGGTACTTCCAACCTTTCCTCCCACCAGAGTACCCTCTCCTCCATCATCCCCCTTCTCATTCCCCTTGCCCCTACTCTGCTGCAGGTTGAGATATCCCATTTAGTATGTATGTCATTCTCTCCCTGAGCCAAATTCAGTGAGAATATGCCTTTTTGCCTTCCTGTTCTTCCCCTCCCCTGCAGCCACTTCCCCTTGCTTCTTCTACATGGGATAGTTTACCTTATCCTGTCTCTCCCCATCTCCTCTTGCCACTTTCCTCTCTCACCTCATAATTTCATCCCTTGAGTATTCTCCCTTCCCAGCAAATTCAACCTATGCCCTCTGTCCATATATAACTGTAAACATATATACACACATTCACATATGTATTCATATGACCATGCACCCTTCTTCCATTATTTTCATACTGAGAAAGGTTTCATTAGTCACAGTTATTGTTTTTCCATGTAGGAATGTAAATAGATTAACTTTGATAAGTTCCTTTTGATTTCTTTTCCCTGATTACCTTCTCAGGCATCTCTTGCTTCTTGTGTCTGGATGTCAGATTTTCTATTCAACTCTGGTTTTTTCCTCAAGAATGCTTGAAAGTCCTCTATTCCACTGAATGACCATATTTTCCCCTGAAATAAAATACTCAGTTTTGCTGGGTAGGTGACCCTTGGCTTCAATCCCAGCTCTTTTGCCCTCTGGAATATCATATTCTATGCCCTTTGATCCCTCAGTGTAGAAGCTGCCAGGTCCTGTGCTATTCTGATTGTGTTTCCACACACCTAGGCTTCTGGTGTTAGGGCTTGCTAGTATGCTGGCTTCCCCCACCCCCACCCCCCAGGTTTCAGGATCTCCTGCTGGTCAGCTGAGAGTTTGTTGGGACTCTTCCAGCCCTTCACTTCAGTCTTGGCACAGATTCAGTCACACCCTTCTTTCTCTAGGTCTCCCAAATGTGCCCCTGGTTTCACTATTTCAGTATTTTACACTGGGGCAGTAATCTCTGGGTTTTGAGGGTCAGGGAGAGGGATTAGAGTATCTAGGGTTTACTGGGACAACTTGGCTTCTGGAAGTTCAAGTAGATGATTTTTAAGCATCCAGGCTGTGGGCTAATAGCCCCAGGAGTAGCTGCTGTTGCTGCCACGGGCCTTGTGCTTTTTCTTACACAGCTCTTGCAGATCTTCCATCCCGTGGTGAGAGGTCTGTGAATTGCCCCTGCTGTGGGTTAATCTGCTGGCCAGAGCTAGCTCTCACTCGGCTCTGGCCTGGTCTCTGGTCCACATTGGTGCAGCCCCCAAGTACTCCACGTTCCCCCTGCCCCATCCTATGTGTGCGCTTTCCTGGACAGGGGATCTGCCACACTCCATCTCCCAATGGATTTTATCACTCTAAAATTCATTCAGATTCAATTTTTTAGAGGTTGTTGACGGAGTTCTCAGAGAGTTCAGGTAAGTTCCTACTTGTACTCCACCATCTTGGCTCTGCCCTCTCGAAAATTTGTAAAAATTTAATTTAATAAATATAACAAGGAACTTAAAAAAACAATAAGATAGAAATACTATTAACTAATTTGATAGAAATAAAAGATGAAAACCAAATTACTATACTTAAAAAGAAAATAGGAGAAATCACAACAGGAGAGAAAATTATTTAAAACTTTTTTCCAGTCATATTTCAGCAAAACTGATGAAGTGGATGAATTAGTAAAAATATACAAACTTAGATTAACAGAATGAGAAGTAGAAAATTTTAAAAACCCAGTCTCAGAAAAAGAAATCGGATCAACTTACAAAAGAACCTGAAAGAAAACTTCTCTAGGACTAGTAGGATTTCTAAGAGAATTATTTCAAACATCTGAAAAGGAAATTAAACTAGTATTTCACAAATTGTTTACAAAAGTGGACAACTTAAATGTCACACTAAAATTCTTTTGTTGAGAAAATATGGTCCTGATAAAAAGATAGCTAAAATCAGGAAAATTATAGACTTATATCTCCAATGAAAATTAATTCAGAAAATACTGAATAAGATTTAGAGACCATAGCAATGTTTTTTAGAACATTATCTCTACCATCAAGTTATATTTATGCCAGCAATGCACAATTGGTTAGATATTAGGAATACTATAAATAGAATAAACCATATTAATAACAAAAACAATGAAAATCATAGTGTATTAATAGAGGTGTAGAAAGGTTTTGACAAAATATAACACCATTTTATTTTAAAAACAGTGGGGGGGGGGGGGGGGCAACTAGGTGGTACAGTGAATAGAGCACCGGCCCTGGTGTCAGGAGCAACTGAGTTCAAATCCAGCCTCAGACACTTGACATATACTAGCTTTGTGACCTTGGGCAAGTCACTTAACCCCAATTGCCTTGCTTTGTCTCCTCCCCCTCCCCCCAAAAAAGACACCCATTAGAAAGCATAGGGATAAACAAACCTTTTCTTAATATTGTAAACAATATATTTTTAATATTAAGACCTAGCATTATATGTAATAAAAAAAATCAAAAAAGGGCTTTCTGTTAGAGTATAGGGTAAATGAAGGATTTCTGTTGTCATCGATATTTGATGGAATTCTAAAAATAATTATTACAGTAAAAAAAAGATAAATTGAGGTAATAAGCACAGCAAAAAAGAAATATATTTTGTTTTTTTGCACATTTTTTACAGAGAGATCCAAACTAAAAAAACCTAAATCAAAACAACTTCAGTAGCACAACAAAATATAAACTAAATAAACAGAAATTGTTGAGTTCTTCATATATTGCAATAAAATCTGCTTGTAAAAGATGGAAAAAAGCTAGTCCATTCAGAATCAGAATTACTGATTTTGTAAAAGTATCTGGAAGTCTGCATACTAAGTTACACATAAAAAATTTATAATAAAACTAAAAAAATCACTCTTTATAGATATAAGAGAAGATTTAAATAATTAGAAAAATGAATTGGTCTTAACTTGGGCTATGCTAATAGAATAAAATATTGAGAGAAGCTAAATTAATTTACAGCTCTGATGCCATACTGATCAAATTACTAGAGGGTTACTTTGTGGAACTAGATAAAAAGAGGGAAGGAAATAAGTGTTTATTAAGCATATATAAGAATAACAAGATTTATCTCAATGAATAAGAATGTCAAAGGACATAATGAAAAGAAAAAGGACAAAGAAAAGGTCCTGTACTAGATCATAACTATATTACCATACTGTTACCATTATACCTGTTTGGTACTGTATAAAATTGTAGAAAACTTGATTATCAGGGCAGATTAGGTAAATAGGATCCAAAAGTAAAGAACATATACTCACATATCATTCAGTAAACCTGAGGACACTACTATGGCAAGAACTCACTTGCAAAAGGAAAAGAAAGAAAAGAATGTCAGTAAAATTTTGACAAAATACACAAAATTCAAAAGTAATTTCAGACAACACATCTGTGAGTTTTGGTTCTTTTGTGTTTAATATATATTTTTAAAATGTGTACACAATAGAAGTTCATAGTTCTGTATGTAGTCCTCTTTTTCTATTCTTAGTATAGTGAAATGCTCTTGTTATTTAATTTTCAGGTTAAAACATTTCTGAAAAAGAAGAAAAAAATATATGTTTAGTAGCTTGTTTTATCCAAAATCTCCCAGTTTGAGAGGCAGAAGCTGAGATTCTGGAAATGTTGATATTTAAGACCAAATTATTTTTTTAGTCAAAGAAAAACATATATAGACTGACAGTTTTCATATTTAGAGATTGGAAGTACCTGTTATGTTAGGAAATGCTCAAACTGCCTTTTTGTGCCAGTTTGCTGTTCTCAGTTCCATTGGAAGAAAAGCCCAGGTATGATGTTTGTTGTGATATGTTACTTTCTTGGAAACATATAAGGAATAATTTTCAGGTTTCTTTACTCCTTTAGCTCTCTCCCAGAACTTCTTGAAAAGAAGAGGCTCATTGATCTTCACACCAATGTTGCCACTGCTGTTTTAGAGCATATAAAGGTATAATTCAGTAAGCTTTTCTTGTTCTGTAAGTGTGCATTATATTCATCCATATTATTTCAGTGATGATAAACTAAAGAACTCTTAACTACCAACAATATAATTAAGACCCCCTTTCCTAAAGTAGACTCTCAGATACTCATTTTATAACATTAGTATACTCCATATTTTTTCTTGACTTTGAGTTTTTCAGGTGCAGAGTAATCAGTTAACTTCAGATTTTTTTTGTTGACAATATTTGTCTTGTGATGTTTGTTTCTATTGTAAATGTTGTTTAGATTGATAAAAGTTAGTAAATTCTTATAATAATTTTTTCCTATGTCAATGGTTATCTCTTTTTAGTTTGTCATACATCAAATCTTCAATATCCCACCATTCATTTTTCTTTGGATGTGAAGCTTAAATTCAGTGAGCTTCATTTAATCATTGACATAATCTCAGTTCACCATATAATATTAAATGTGATTCCAAAAGAATTCTTAGAAAATTGCTTAACAGGTTCAATATACTGCTTCTTAGAAGTTTAAAAAAAGGCTTGAATTTCTAAAACTAGCCTGTAAATATTTACTGGATTTAGTAGATCAAAGAGAATTAAGAATTAAGAAATAGTAAATGTGTATCACTACCATATGACATATAATAAAATTTTTATTCAGATCATTTCCTAGTAAACCTGAGGACACCATCTACTATGGCAAGAACTCACTTTGCAAAAGGAACTTGCCCAGCTCTTCCTTTTATTCATCCCATTGAGTTCTGTATAGTAATTCTTGATGTGTGTGTGTGTGTGTGTGTGTGTGTGTGTGTGTGCGCGCGCGCGTATTTTTTTCCCTTTTACAACACCACCATAGAATGTAGGAGAATCATTCAAGAAGATCTGGGTTCGGTATATGAAATGGAAATGGTATAGTTGATGGGCTGTATATTAGAAGAACTGTCTAGTGACCATCATCACTACATATCCAAATCATGGAGTATAGATATATTAATCCTGTTTAAAGTGCAGAAAAAGTAATTTTATCCCCCAGAATAGCTGAACTGCAGACCTTGGTTTAGGTCTTCCATTCTTTCAGTTTATCTTTTAGAATATTTTAATCACTTCAGTTAAGTTTTTTAACTGTACATTTTGCTTACTGTTCCCAGAACATACTGATTAATAATCAGTCAAATATTTGGTGTGACCAAACCAGACTGTATTATAAAGTCTAATTGTGTCCTCCAGAATAGCCTTTTCAGGAAAAGATGTTTTCTCATTCTGCTTATGTAAATTCAGATATAAAGCTTATCCAAGTTTGCTCTAGTTCATTCTTGGTAATATAATATGGGTTAAGGAGTTGAACTAAATAGTAAATGTGCTAAAGAGCAGAGGGGACATAGCATTTGTGAAAATTATTGTGGTTGGTTTATGCTTTTAGATTTCATATGTCACTCAGAATCAGTTTGTACTAATATCAGTTGATAACCCTGTAAGATTATTTAGACTCAGGTAAACTCATCATCTTCATTGCCTGGTCATTTAATTCAAAGTTCAAGAACTCAGTTTTAAGTTGTTCCTAATCTAATCAGATGCTTTCAGAACATGTCCTGTTAAACTGGCAGGAAACTAATTTATAAAGGTGGGTGTCACCTTAGTAATTTTTAAAGAGCATTTTGGGATGATAGATTTTTGTATACCCTGTACAGGAGAACGTATTCCCTGGTAGGATTGATGAAGTAGTTCAGGTGTATTTCACATTAAGAAATTATCCTGGGGCAGCTATGTGGTGCAGTGAATAGAGAACCGACCCTGGAGTCAGAAGGACCTAAGTTCAAATCTGGCCTCAGACACTCAGCACACTTACTAGCTGTGTGACCTTGGGCGAGTCACTTAACCCCAATTGCCCTACCTTCCCCCTCCAAAAAAAAAAAAAAAGAAAAGAAATTATCCTGTTTGGAAAACTGCTTAAAATACCCAGGACATCCTCTTTAAAGAGGACCAAATTATATAGGACTAGGTTTGCTCAGTGAACTGAAATCTCCTTTCAAAGAATGATTACATCCTAATTATGTTTTCATTCATTTCTGAACCCTTAAAATGAAAACCGTACTATTAGAAAACATTTTTATTAGCCTAAGTTGAACCAAAATATTTAAAAAACATCTAACATATATAACTGAAATAACCCTCCAACCTCAGTAGTTATATATCTAACTATACTTTGATCGTTCTTTATTGTCATGGAGATTATTTTTACTGCTATAGTTTACAGTCCTTCTAACAGGGCTTTCCTTGAATGAATAACAGTAGAATATACTGGTTATGTATTAGTTATGACTGCCCACCCTTTTTTTTTTTTGCCTTGATGATAATTTTATGCTACAACTCTCATGCCAAAGCTTTGTTGGTAATATGTCGCTGCCTACTCATACACACTGTTGACCCTTGGGCGACTCTTAGCTTTAGTTTGTCATGGACTATAGTATATTTCATAATGTGAAGTCATTCATTATCACTGGAAGTAAACAAGTATTTATTACACCCCTCCTGTATGCCAGGCATGTTCTAAATGCTGGAAAAATAGTGGAAGTATATTTGTGTTATAAAAAAAAAATCTGTGTGTCCTTGTCCTTCATTCTTGAAGAGGACCATGACAGCAGGGGGATTTAAGTAACGGAGGGCTGTACAAAGTCACCAGCCTTACTTTAAAAATCTTTTAAAAGTATGGCTAGGTGGTTCATCGAATAGAGTACCGGCCCTGGAGTCAGGAGGACCTGAGTTCAGATTTGGCCTCAGATATTTGACACACTAACCTTGTGATTTTGGGCAAGTCACTTAACCCCAATTACCCTCCAAAAAGCAAAAAAGACATTTTTTTTCTTTTCCCAGAGTAGTTTGGAGAAATTTAAAGTTACTATGCAATTTTTTCTCATTTTCTGGGCCTACCTCATTGTCTATATAAGTCTATTGCTTTCTCCTTGTTTTTTCCTTGTGGATGATTGGTCTTTTAAGTGAATGATCATTATTCTTCATGTGGTGTCGTCCAAAAGCAGGAATATTTGAAGGATTTCACCATCTATGGGGGAATCTTCATTCCATTAGACTTAGCGTTGTACATTCTTCATTAAGATAGCAAAAATACCTTTAGCAAGCATGTTCCAAGGTAAAACCACAGGATCCGAAAAATAATAGAGGCCTGAACACAGCAACAAAGTCAGGAGCTGGTTAGGTATGAAAACTTGCTATCAGTCTATAGGGAGATAATTAATATAAGTAAGATGTGACTGAAAGAAACAGAAGGTTCAAACAGGGGCCTACTGAACTGGGTGGGAATGTGATGGAGCTCTAAATTGCAGTGGACAGCTGTTGACTATATAGATGTATGGGCTATACAGATATAAAGGAAAACTGTCAGCAAGTATGAAAAGATGGATTTTGGAGTCTGGAGTGAAGCCATTAGCCTGAACTTGGTTTGAGAAGACAAAGTAAATTCTTTCTCCTTCTCTAGGCCTTAATTTCCTCATATATAAAATGAGGGAGTTAAATTAGAAGGATATCCCAAGTTCCATTCCTGCTCTAAGTGCTATGCCATTGAACTGCCCCGGTGAAATGTAAGCTTCTCAAGGGGCAGAGGACTATTTCATTTTTTGTGTATATGTGTCCTTTGTACCTAGCACAATGCTTGGCACAGAGTCAACAATAAATGTTTTTTGGATGGAAAAGAATTGTTATTTTCCAGGAGATGTATAATTTTGTCATTTGCGTGGGAGACAATACGTTGGAGATAAACCTTTAGGGAAACCTTTTTCTCTACCAATTCAGGTTTTGTTGTGTTGGGTTTTTTAAATAGTCAACAAACATTAAACACAATGGGATATTTTTATACCCTTTAGTTAATTCTGGGACCATGAAATGTAACAACAGAATTTGAATTGTAATGAACTCAGAGATCTAACCTATTCCTGAAAAAAAAAAAATCCAATCTAAAATACTTCTCGATGTCTTCACCCAGGTTTTACTTAAAGACTACCAGTGAAGGAGACTCACTGCATTATGAGGTAGTCTATTCCACCTTTGGGCAGCTCTGATAGTTAGAAAGTTTATTTTTCCTTATATCAAGTCTAAATTTACTGCTTTGCAACTTATGCCTTTTGCTCCGAGTTTTATAGTCTGGGTTCAGGTTGTATATATTCTCCTGCACAGAATAACCCTTCAGATACTTGAAGACAATTTGCCTCTACCTCCCCCAAGTCCTTTCTCTCTAAGCTAAAAATCCTAAGTTCTTTTATCTTTTAATCCTCATGTTACCTGAATTCAAGACCCTTCTTTCTAGTTGTACCACTCTTAATATGTTTAGACCTAACAGTGTCAGCTCTAAATTGTGGAGACCAGAAGTAAACAGTATTCTAAATATAACCTGACTAGGGCAGAATGTAATGATAATATCACTTCTGGTTCTAGAAACTACAGTTTTTAGTGCACTCCAAAATTGCATTGGGGCAAGTGTTTACGTGCTTGGGGTAGACATCCCCCTAACTCAGTGAAGAGTTTGAGACTTTGGTTATCATCAGATTTGGTTTAGCCTGTCTGCCAAAACATTTTACAGGGAGGGGTGTGGCTGCTGTGCATGCTACAACTTCTTGGAGCCACAGATAACCCTGCCTAAAAGAAAATGTTAATTTGGCAAGAGCATATGTGAGTTTGTAGTAAACAATGCTTCATTAAATGTTTGCAAGCTGTCATTTTGGTAATCCATTATAGAATTTTAAGTAGTGTCATTCAAACTCCAGCAGCCTTCTTTCCTTTTGTGAAGATTGGTACAACATTTGTCTTTGGTGCTGAGAGACTTCTTCCTTTCACTTCGATTCCTTGAGGACTACAGTCAGAGAGAGGTTGAATAATTTTTTCTATAAGTTTGTTGACTACTCAGAGTTATATTTTAGGGTTAGAGTTAGGCTATTTAAAGTCATTGAAGATTTTTTTCTTTGTTAACCAAAAAAGCTAACTTGTTATTGTGCTGTATTGAAAGGCATAACTTCCAAAAATAAGGAAATAATAATCCCATTGTTATCTGCCTTTGGAACATTGGATTCAGTTTTGAATGCCATGATTTAGATAACTGTAAAACCTAAAGAAGAGGGCAACCAGGATGAAGAAAGGTCTTGAGTCTAGGCTATCTGAGGAGAAGATGGAAGGAATGGGAGAAGAGTCAACTCAAGATAACATGATAATTATCTTCAAGTGTCTGCAGGGCCAGTTGAGGGATTAGAATTATTGTGTTGATAACAATGTTATTGTATGTAATAATAATATGATATGTAATAATATGTTGGATAAAAATATATTTGGAGCAATGGGAGGAAGTTGCCGAGAGATTTTAATACAAAGGAAGTCTTCAGATTTGCAAAAGAGAAAATTGCAAATTTAGGTTTAATGTAAGGAAAAACTTGCTGTCGAACCTTTTCAAAAGTAGAATGGGCTGCCACAGGAAGGGTAGCAAGTTCTCTCTCTTTAAAAAATTTTTATTTCTGAAAATAATGCCAAATAAGCAATTCCACAAACAGAAAAAGATTATGAAACTGTGAGTCCTTTAGATAGCATGGCTACATTTCAGCATGGTTATAACAAGACTTATTTGTATGTCAATAATTAAAGATAAGCCACCATTTGCTTAATTGCATCCAGTTCTTCTATCTGTTCTGTGAATACCTTAAAATCTGTCAAAATAAAAGCATCCAGTCTGATGGTATTAGTGGTGTGGTCAAAATTATCAGTGAAGAGTGAGTAATTTTAAAAATGATCATGGAACATTGAGAATTTTATAGGTCAGGTAGACGATATCTAATATGCTTTTCTAATGCAATTTACTTTGTCATGATTATTTTGGAACAGACTCGAAAACTAGATGTGTATTTTGAGTATGAAGAAAAAATAATGAGCAAGACCACTTTGGACAAATCTCTTCTGGACATGATTTCTGACCCTGATGGTAAGTACCACAAATCTGAGGCTGATGTTAGCTGAATTGTATGAGCCCACCATTAAAAGTTTGAGCCTATTCCACATAGAAGTTCTGTTTCTGCAGGGCCAGTCACATTGTTGTGTCAATTAAATAAGACATTTGCTGTTGTAAAACTATACCAGTGTTGTTTAGATAGCTTTGGACACGAATATTTTTGTTTAATTGAAATCTTCTGTTTCTGTAGTACTTGAACATAGTATACTAGTTTGAAATAATTTTTTTTGTCATACCTTTTGTCATACCTCTTTTTCAGTTAATTTTAGGAAATTTTGTGAGGAATCTGTGAAGTGGAGAGATATCTTTGTTTTGTGAATTTTTGGAGTGAAATCATTTGATGGACTTAGTATTTCTTTGGTATCATATTAGTTGTCTCATTAGTGTGTAGGAGAAGGAGCACCAAGGTGTGATAGCCATTCCTGATTGGCTAGGGTATTTTCAGAGAAAATCCATAGGACAAACCTTTGGTGCCCAGGTGCTTGATGGAGCCTATAACATCTGGGAAGTATAAGATGCTATTTTTAGGAGGTAGGACCACTATGAAAAAAGAGAGAAATTGAATTTACTTCACTTAAGCATTACTAACAGGAGTTAAGTGAGGAGTTGATGTAAAGTGTGTTTGCTTTTTGGGAATAAGAGCCTGTAGTTTCAGGATTAAGATTTTTTAACTATGACTAGTTCAGATAATTATATCCAAATGTAACTGGCATGGGGCTTAATACACTTTGGGGATTTAAACTAATAGAGGTTGTTGTTGTTCAGTCATTTCAGTTGTGTCTGACTTTTTGTGACCCCCATTTAGGGTTTTCTTGGCAAAGAAACTGGAATGGTTTGTCATTTCCTTTTCCAGCTTATTTTACAGATGAGTGAACTGAGGCAAAGAGGATTAAGTTACTTGCCCAAAACTAGTGAGTGTCTGAGGCTAGATTTGAACTCAGGTCTTCCTCACTCCAGGACTGGTGCTCTATTCACTGTGCCACCTAGCTTTGTGACAAGTCTAAATATGCCTTCACAAAATCTCTTATATTCAAAATTAGGGCAATAAAATACTTACGTGTAAACTCAATTCTTTTAATTTGAACTATATTCTAAATTTCTTGGGAAACTTGCTGTTTAAAGGACTCTTTCAAAGTAAAGCATCTTTTTTATGATGTAAATAACCCCTTTAGTTTTTCTGTGATGTAAGTTGTCATTATGAATTAGGTTTACTTACAGCAAGGCTTATATGTATTTGACAATTTATCTTCCTAATTATTGCCTTCACTTAATGAATTACATCTTATGGAACCTATGAAAGGTTTTGGAATAAAATGAATGACAATCTTAAGTTCCATCAGTAGTGTGGATTTTTTATTTAAAGTAATTATATGAAGTAATGTTTGGACACCATTTGTTGGTTTTTTGTTTGTTTGTTTGTTTTGTTTTGTTTTGTTTTCCAAAATAGAAAAAAGTGAGGTAAAGAGTAGATTATTATAAATTTTTGAAAAAGCATTTTAACATTTAGAAATCTCAGACTACATTTGCTGCTCACACTTCAAGAAGCTAGAATTTTTTAGAAAGATTATTATTATCCTAAATCTTTTGAGATTGAGCATTTTTTTCTCACAAAATAGGAAATTGTAATTTATTATTCTCTCCTCAGAATAATCTGTCACTCTGCATAACAAGGTATGATAGTGATCAATTTAGAGGTGATAAGGATATCTAATCAAACCCCCTTAATTTTACAACAGAAATTTAGGCACATAGACATGAAGTAACTTGCCCAAGGTCACATTGGTAGTAAAGAGCAGAGCCAGGATTCCAGTCCCAGGTCCTTAGAATTTGAATCTCAAGCCTCTTTCCTCTGTACCATGATCCCTTAAGTGGCAGAGGAAGCCACTGTCCCCACAGTCAGAATGCTTATATTTGTGAGTTTGCCATTCAGTTCTACTTTCATTTTGAGGTTTCTTCTTAAAGTTAACCCCTTAACTCTTAATGTTATACCCTAAGAGTTACTTCAGAGGCTCTCAGTATTCTCTGTCAAAAGAATTTATCACCCAAAAGGAATTAGTCTTTATAGTAAGAACTGTGGCAGTCAAAAAATTATTGCCATTCTATAAAGTGGCTTAGATGATTACATCATAACCCAAAAATCGCCTCAGGAGACAGTGAGGGGATAGGCGGACAGTGTAGTACTTCAGTGAATGAATTGCTTCTAAGTCCCAACTATTATACACATGATCCCTATGGCCTTTCAGCCCTAACTGCCCCCACCACTGTAGCAGCTGCTCTAGCCTCCAGCTTCTATATTTTTATTGTATCTGGTTTGGGAAGTATGCCTCTAATACTATATTATAAACATAGAGCTTTTCTGCTTGAAAACAGACATGGGTGATTTTTTTCACTTTGGTATCCTCAGCACTAACACAGTATGTTGGACAGAGCGAGTGCTTAAAGAGTCATAGAAACAGCCTTGGACTTGAGTCCAAGAGACTTGAGTTCAAATTTTGACACTGATATTTTTTGGTTTTTGAACATAGGTGAATAACTCACTTTACCATGCTGAGCTTCAGTTTATGCATCTCCAAAATTGGAGTTTATATTGTAGAGAAAGTGCTTGTTGGCAAGGCTTGACGCCCTGTGTAAATGTGAACTATAATTATTGAATTGAATAGCTAATTTTAATAAATAGTCCATACTTGGACATATTGACATACACATACATACATTCATACACTTTGTCCATATCTTCATATATATCCTTGTGCTTAGTAGTTTTCAACTGTTTAAATTTTTTTTTTTTTTTTGCTCTTTATAGGGCAATTGGGGTTAAGTAACTTGCCCAAGGTCACACAGCTAGGCTTTTTGTTTGTGTGTATGGTAAGTGTCTGAGGCCGGATCCGAACTCAGGTCCTTCTGACTCTAGGGCCGACGCTCTACTCACTGCACCACCTAGCTGCCCCAACTGTTTAAATATTTGATGGAGAAAGATTTTCCCCCCCAATTTATTAAATTATTTATTTTTAGTTTTCAACATTTGCTTCCATAAGTTTTAAATTTTCTCCCTTACCCTCCCCAAGACAATTTGTAATCTGATAGGGGCTCTACACATGCATTCCTATTAAACACATTTTCATGTTAGTCATGTTGTATAGAAGAATTATGATGAATGGGAAAAACCGTGAGAAAGAAAAAAACACAGAAGAAAACCAAAAAGAAAATAGTCTGCTTTGTTCTGCATTCCAGCTCCATAGTTCTTTCTCTGGATGTGGCTGGCGTTTTCCATCTTGTGTCCTTTGGGATTGTTTTAGGTCCTTGCATTGCTGAGAAGGACTAATCTATCAAAATCAGTCCTTGCATACTGTGGCTGTTACCGTGTACAGTGTTCTTCTAGTCCTGCTCAGCTCACTCGGCATCAGCTCACATAAGTCTTTCTAGGTTTCTCTGAAGTCTGCCTGTTTGTTATTTCTCATAGCACAGTAAGTATTCCATTATATTCATATACCACAACTTGTTTAGCCACTCCCCAGTTGATGGGCATTCCCTCAATTTCTAGTTATTGACAACCAAAAAAGAGCTGCTATAAATATAGCGAAAGATTTTTTAGATAAGTTTTGGCAAAAGCATGATATTTAATGTTAGCAGTTAACATGAAAGTGTCATTAATCACTGACATAAGCACACTTGGATGGAGCATCTGTTTTAATATGTAATATGTGCTTGAAGAACAGAATGTACAAGGCCAACAGGTGTCCTGAGGTGTTTTCTTCCATTGACCTTTTCTTTCAGGGGTGTGGGCAGATCAGTCGACTACTTCTTGTGTTTTCAAAATGACCTTTTTAAACTTAAAATACTGTTTCTCAAACACAGCGCTTTACCTCTTGATTTTGAGCATTGTCAGTGGCTTTCTGCTGTTCCCGGAACTCTCTTTCTCCTCCTCCTCTCCATCTCTTGGCTTCCCCTCAAGTCTCAGCTAAAATCCTACCTTTTGCAAGAAGCCTTTCACAGTTTTCATGAGTCTTGGTTCTTTCCCTCAGAGATGATCTCCGGTTTTTCCGGTATTGTAGTTAAATGTATGTAGTTGCTTGCTTGTATGTAGTTTTTGCATGTCATCTCCCCCATTAGATTATGAGCTCCTTGAAATCAAGGACTGGTGTTTCCTTTGTATTCTAAGTGCTTAGCACAGTGCCTGGCACATAGTAAGTACCTGATAAATACTGGTTGTCTGATTTACTGTTATTTTTTGATACCTAATTAAAGTGAGTTTTGAATCCCCATTTCAGGTGGTGATCAGTAGAAGTGTATCTGAGTTGGAAATATTTATATATTTTTTTCTTTGTTTTTTAAAAACATTTTTAATTGGTATCTTTTTAAAATGCCACTATAATTTTCTCCAGTACTTCTTCTCCTCCAAGAGAACCATCCTGTATAACAGATAGTATTTTTATAGACAAAAAAAGAAGCAGAGGATTCTGAGATTTTTGTTAACTTTCACTGTAATTTTGAAAGAATGAATAAAATTTTTAAAATCTTCAGATTGTATGGATCTTGAGGTCATTTTGTTCAACCCGTTACCGGAACAAGAATCTCATTTTCCTTAATTTATTTGAAATTTATTGTTTAAAAATAACTTTATGCTTTTTCAGAATTACTTCATTTGGTTGGGGGAAGGATTTTAGTCAAAGATGTAGACTAGGATATGAAGGGAATAGGATATTTACTTTAGGATAGGAGCTAAAAATAATAATATAAATAGTAACAATGCTAAGTAAGTATTTTGTTTTAGAAATTTTTGAGAAAAAGATGTTTTTAGAGTAGATAAATTTAAGTTTTAAGAAAACAAATCTCATGGGAAACAATAGTATTTTCAGTGTTTTCTTCTACCTAATTCCTTCTGTCCCCCAAACTCTACTAAAATTGTTCTGTCTGAAAGGTCACTGGTATCCTCTGTGCTGCCAAATCAGAAAGGCCTTTCTCGTTCCTCTTTCTCTTAGTAAATGTTAAGTATTGGCCACTGTTTCCTATTGGATAGGTTCAATTTTGTTGATTTTGAGACACTATACTCTCCAGGGTTTTACTCCATTGTTCTCTTAAATTTTCTTTCTTTGGTTAGTTCACTCCAAACCACTTGCCTTAATATTCATGTCATCCAAGGTTTTATTCTAAACACTCTTCTCTATTTTCTTGGGAACTCTTTCAGTTTCTAATCATTTTTCTGTAGATATTTCCCAAATGTAAATATTAAACACTTTTTTCCCTCAGATGTTTCCATCCCACATCTCCAGTTGCTTACAGTTCACCTCTATACCTAAGTGTCCTTCATTACGTCATACTTGGCACTCCAAAATCACCTTTATTGTCTCTGCACCTTCCTTTCCAAATTTCTTCCCCTTATTTCAATAATATAATATAATAATAACTGCCTTTTTCCTAATGTAATTTAACCTATGTAAATAATTCTTCACAGTTTGGCTTTTGGAAAAGAATAGAAACAATCCCTTTATCTTCTCAAGTGAAGGGAGACAGTAGTAGCCAGGGGCAACACTAGTTCAAAATATCAATTCATTTGCAAAGTCTTTAGAGAGACTCTGATAGCCACTGAACATAGAGAGTTAACAAATACATAAGACAGAACCATTTCATAACAGAATTGCAGGCTATTAACAACCACATGAAAGATTGGTTCTAAATGGTACTGATAAAAAGAGGCAGCATGATATAATGGAAGAAACACTGAATTTGAACTCTTAAGTCCACATCCTGCCTTTTTATGTATTTATATAACTTTGGGCAAGTTGCTTCATCTACCTGAGCCTCCATTTCCTCATTGTAATATTGAGTGGATTGGCTTAGATGACTTTGTGTGTATTTAATTTTTTAAATTTTTTAACATTTTATTTTGTTTTCAATTCCAAATTCCCTTATTCCTTGAGGAAGGCAAGAAAAACAAAACCCTTTACAAATATATGCAGTAGTGCAAAAGAAATTATTTCATTAGCCATGGGGGGAGAGAGAATATGCTTCAGATCATACTCTGAGTCCAGCAGCTGTCCATAGTGCATGTTTCAACATAATTCCTTTGGAATTGTGATTGCTCATTGTGTTGATAAGAGTTACTGAATCTTTCACAGTTCATCATCTTTACAATATTGCTCTTACTGTATAAATTGTTCTCCTGGTTCTGTTTCCCTTTGAATCAGTTCATACAAGTCATCCCAGGATTTCCTGAATCCATCCCCTTCATTATTTCTTACAGCACAATAATATTCCATCACATTCATATACCATAACTTAACTATTTCCCAATTTATGGGTTTCCTCTCAATTTTTAATTCTTTGCTACCACACAAAGAACTGCTGTAGATATTTTTGTACATATGGGTCCCTTTCCTATTTCTTGGATATCTTTGGGGTTTAGCTCTAGTAGTGGTATTACTAGAGTGTCTTGTTTATGGAATAGCCAGAAGGTAAGGTATAAGAAGATGGAAAGGTAGGAGGAGGCTATATAATGGATACCTTTGAATGTAAAACAGAAGATTTTGTCCTGGAAGTGATAAGGAGTTTATTGAATAGGGAGGATGTGACATGATCAGACATGTACTTTAGAAAGATTGCTTTGGTGGCTGAACGGAGGATGGATTAGAGTGGGGAGGGATTTGAGGTCAGTGGAAACTCCAGCAGGCTATTGCAGTAATCCAAGTGTGAGGTGAGGAGGGCTGCAATAGAGTAATGACAATGTCAGAGGAAAGGGGACATATTCAAGATATATTGCAAAGGTGAAATTGACAGGCCTTGGCAATAGATAAGATTGGGGGCTTGAGAAATAGTGAAATGTGAAGTAGGCTGCAAGCCCGAGGGACTGGAAGGACAGTTTTTCCCTCTACATGAACGGGGAGGTGGGAGAAGGAAAAGGGTTTAAGGGAGAAGATAAAGAGTTCTGTTTTGGACATTTTGACTCTAGGGTGTCTACTGGACATCTAGTTCAAGATGTCTGAAAGGCAGTTGGAGAGATGCAAGATGGGAGGTCAGCAGAGAGGTTAAGGCAAGGTAGGTTAGTTTGAAAATTTTAAGCATAGAGATGGTAATTAATGTCTTGGGAGTTGATGAGTATAGAGGGAGAAGAGAAAAGGACCCAGGGCAGAATCATATGGGAAATATACAGTTAAATGACATGATGTAGAAGAGGATATAGCAAAAAAATGAGACTAAGGAGCGAGTATTAAGAAGGAGAAGGTGATCAACAGTGTCATAAGCTCAGAGAAGTTAAGGAGAATGAGGACTGAGAATAGGCCATCAGATCTGGCAACTAAAAAATTGTTGCTAAGTTAGGAAAAAGAATTTTCAGTGGAATAATAAGGTCAGAACCTGGATTATAAGGGAAAAGAGTGAGAGGGAGGAAAGTGGAGGTACCTTTTGTAGGTGAAGGGATTTAGCCACAAAGAGCAGAAGAAATAATGAGAGAATAGTTAGAGGGGATAAAAGAATCAAGTTATGGATTTTCAGTGATAGGGTATGAGCATGTTTGTAGACAGCAGGAAAGGAGCCAGTAAAGAAGGAGAAATTGAAAATAAATGATAGAATGGGGAAAAGGAGACAGTTTTTTGGAGAAGACAGAATAGAATGGGATTTCTTGAGCATTAGATGGTACCTGAAAAATAATCCAAGTATGAATAGTTTGTACTAGGATGTTGAACTTTCTGTTTCCCAATAAAGGAAATGAATGGAAGCATCCATTGAAGGTCCTTTTAAGTTTTAAAAAGCATATCAAAAGGACCTTTAAATTTTAAATTGGTAGGAGAAAATTTTACCCACCAAAATTCACTCCAAAATAAAAAGCATACTGGAAATTACATTTATCTAATAGCATTATATATAAGATCAATATAATTTTCTTATATTGTGAATTAAAGAGAATTTAGTCCTTGTGTACAAAAATGCTGTTTCATGCTAGAAAATTTTAAAAATATATTTCTATATTAATATTTTGTGTGTACATATGTAGAGAGTGTGTGTGTGTGTGTATACACATATGCATATACAGAGAGAGCAAGAAAGGATGAGCAAGCAAGCCAGCACGCATGAATGATGTGTGATCCAGCAGTTCTCAGGTACCGTAAATCACTGGATTCTCTTTTTACAAAGGACCTCTTCTTACTATTTAGTACTCTCGATCTCTTGTCAGCCATTCTTTACAAGTATATGATTTTTTGAAAATAACTCAAGGACAGCTTTTGAGTTGTGATTGTTTAAAAAAAAAGTAAAATGTCCTATGTGAAGTAGTAACATAGAATCAACAGCTCCCATGTACATCCATGGACAAATGAACAGAACTTTGACCGTTAATTTGGTGTGGTGCCTTCTTAGTTTGAGGCCTTCACTTATTTCTTTTAGCACTAGAGAAGAGGCAAAAGCTCAATAAACTTTCAGGAAGCAAATTAGGAGCCTTGGTAAGAGTCTCTTCCTAATTGTTCTGCTGGTACTGTCATCCAAAAATGTGGCTGGCAGTGTAGTTCAAGTTATGCTTTAATTCATAAATAATAATTGGTCCCATATAAATGCACAATAACAGTAGTCAGTTATATTTTCATAGGGTAAAATTAGAAATAACAAAGTACATACATACTGCCCAAATTCTGACTTTTTAATTATTATTCTCACCACTACAAAGACCACAAAAAAAATATACATAATGTGAATGTCAAGCATTAAGTGTCTTATTCAGACTGATTTATTTTCCAGTTGCCTGCTGAGCTTGTCAGAACAAATATTTCTTTGGCTTCCAAGTGGCTTTTGATCTTGTTATTAGACATGTTTGTTTTTATAATTGTGATGAAATTCGGAACTGTAGTCCTGGGATGTTCTAACTAGTCGCCTAAGGAGTACTGCCAGTATAACAGTAGGATATAGAGCCCAGCATCTTTTCTGACAGAATTTTAAACTAAAAAAGGGGAAAGCTCATTTTGAGAAAATTCTTATTATTTATTTCATCTCAGCTTGACTTTGGAGGCTTCCTCATTGAACTAAAGTCAAGAATGTCGATTTTTATCTTTAAATCTTAAAGAAAATGTTACCCCAAATATATTTCAGAAAGTGTCCCCTGAGAAATAACCTGTACTTCTATCATTTTGTTTAACTTATCAAGTTCTCTTCTAACTAAAAAATGCATTTGAGCTTATATGTATGTATTCTGAAGCTTAACCTTTAAGATCCACTGAACGTTGTTCTGTAGATATTTCATTTAAACATTTTTTAGCTTCCTCCAATAAAGATATCCTACTGTGATGTCTTGCTATGCCTTGAAGGTGACCATGAGCTTCTTGACAGTAATGGCAGCAGAGCAGCAGCTCTGGCAGGTCCTCTGAAGCTGGAAAAACTTTAAGGTTTGATCTTAGCAATGAACATGTCTGGGGAGCCATTTAAAGTCAATAATTTGGCTTAGTGGTTTAGTTATATGTATTAGAAATTATTTGCTATGTGTGCTGACTCAGCCAGAAATTATCCTGGTTTTGAATATTTTCCACAAAAAAGTTTATTTTATTTACTTTCTGATGAGTAGAAAATTAAATGCCTCTTCATGTTGGTTTTAAATTCTTTTTATAGAAAGGATTTTTTATGTTAGAGAATTGTTTGGGGAGCAGCAGCAGGCAGAAGTGATAGCAGTTCTTGTAGGCTTCTTCATTGTAGCATAAATACTTTATGTAGACTTCCAAAACTACTTTGTTTCCTAAGATGCCTAGGCAGAAAGAATCTTAAATGTGTGGTGAAATCACACTACTTCATCAGTATCACATCTTCGGAGTGTGTTCTTAAATCTTTTAGAGTAAGAATTTTATCCCAAGCTTTATCTTTTTTGTTTGGATTTGTATCTAATGTCTGTGGCAAATGTCTTCAATTGCAGACTATGGAGAACACTGATCAGTCTTTTCCTTCCTTTTCCACTGTGAATTTATGGATAATATAATTGGGGAAAATAAAGCTAACTTCATAGTAAATTTCATCACAAAACACATTTGCTATGAGTTCCTTCTTCTCCACTCCTTCTCTCCCATGGCCTAGATGCCTTCTGCCGCAATATCCCTCTTCTCCTCTGTCTCATGGCCATTCTCCTTACTAAACCAGCCCCGCTATATATACACCAGTAATCCCACTCCATTTTATTTTCTATAGCAGATTGCCCACTTTCACTTATCTTCAATCTCCCCCTTTCTACTTGCTGTTTCTCACCTGCCCACAAACATGTCCATGTCTCCCCCATCCTCAGAAAACCCTCATTTGATCCCTCTATCCCTACATATCCTGCCTTTTGTTTTCAGACTATCTGAGAAGGCCGTCTACAATATTTGCCTCCACTTCTTATCTCCTCAATTTTTTTTTTTAATGGTCTGGCTTCCAGATTCATCATTCAGCTGAAAATGCTGTCTGTAAAATTATGTGGCTGGCAGTGTGGAAAGTTCAAGTTATGCTTTAATTCATAAATAATAATTGGTCCCATATAAATGCAGAACAACAGTAGTCAGTTAATTAGTCAATCTAATGGCCTAGAACCTCACCCATCTAGACTTTTCTGCAGCCTTTAACACTTTAATACCACCTTTAAATGTCTTCTCTTGGAAGTATTTCAGAACACTACTCTTACCTGGTTCTTAGCTCTCAGACAACTTCTCTGACTCCTTTGCTGAATCTTAATGCATGTCACGCCTGCTAACCTTCAGTATTCTACTGGGCTTTGTCTTGGTTCCTCTTCTTGCTCAATAGTATTTTATTTGCTGCTTTCACTTCCCATGGATTCTATTAACATCCCTATGCTAATGATTCTCAGGTCTTCTTATCCAGTCCTAGCCTCTCTTGCTAATCTCCAGACTCAGTTTTAACTGCCCAGTAGACATCTTGAGCTAGATATCCAGTAGACATCTTAAACTCAACATGTCCAAAGCTGAACTCATTATCTTCCCCCCGCCCCCCCCTCAAAAAAAAAAACAAAAAACCTTCTTCCCTTCCTAACTTTAATAACACCATTTGAGGGCACCACCATTCCAGGACCATAAACCTAAGTGTCGCTCCAATTTCTTACCCCCCATATCTGATATTCAGATACAAAGGCCTCTCAGTTTTGTCTTTGTAACATTTCACTTGCACCCACTTCTCTCTTCTCATACTGCTACCTCTTAGATGCAGGTCCTCATCTACTTATGCCTGGATTACAATAGCTACTGACTGGTCTGCCTACCTCAAGTCTTTCCCCACTCTAGTCCTTCTTCCACTTAACCATCAAGACAGTGTAAACCTAACCAAGACACTCCTTCTACTCAATAAATTCCAGTGATTCCCTATAACCTCTAGGACCAAATAGAAAACTGTTTCCTTGTTTGGTGTTCAAAGTCCTTCATAACCTATCCCCTTTCTCCCCCATTGCCATTCTTCTTACACACATACCATTCATATTCTCCCTCTCCCCTCCCCTTTCCTTCCCCCACTCTCTCCTTATTCCTCTCTACTTCCCCTCTCCCTGTCTCTTTACGCCCCTCACCCCTTCCCCAGTCCATTGACACTGGCCTCCTTGCTGTTCCTTAAACTAGACACTCCCTTCTCCCAACTTTGAGCATTTTCTCTAGCTAATTTTCACACCTGGAATGTTTTCCCTTATTTCTCCTTATTTTATAATCTCCTTATTTCCTTCCCTGGCTTCCTTCAAATCTCAGCTAAAATTTTTTGCCATCTACAGGAAACTTTTCCCTTAATTTTAAGCCTTTTCCTCTTAATTTTATTGCCTTTCTTCAGTTGATGAGTCCCATTTGTCACATATATAGCTTGCTCGTACATAATTATTTGCTTGTTATTTCCCCCAATAGATTGTGAACTCCTTGACAGCAGGGACTTCCTTTTGCTTTTCCTTGTGTTCCCAGTGTTGAACACAGTTCCTGACACATAACAGGCACTCAGTAAGTTATATTGATTAACTGGCATTAATTTTTTTCCTTTACTTACTGTATGGCACTCCATAGATTTTGGCTAAAAAACAAAAACTCTTGTCCCTTTCTCTTTTTAATCTGAAGTTCCACGTTAAATCATTTTTCCTTCAAGTAGCAAGAAGTGAGAAGAGAATACCTCATCTGTATTCTAAAAGAATAGGCTAATTCTTCCACATGTAGAACTTTGTATTTTCTTTTTTCTTTCACAGACTTCATTCATACGAGTCAGTCAATCCTTTCCTTATTCCTACTTTTCCTTATTTCATTTCTCATTCCCACAGCATATACTTCCTATCATATAATTTATATCGATTCCATCATTTAAAATTCCCCTCTATCTTGCTGCCCCATTCTACTCATATCAAATCACTAGATTCAAAATAAAAATTTAAAGAGAGGTAATTGTCACAGCAATGGAATGTTTTATAGCCGTTTTATCAACATCATATTAAACACTGTATAGAGTGAATTTGAAATAGATTTCTAATTTCAGGTTTCTCTTATATCTGCTCTTCATATCTGCTTTATTTCATTTAATATTTTTCTTTCTTTATTTTTTTAATTAAAGAGATAGCCTTTATTTTAAGCATTTTGCATTATAGATTTCAAAAGTAAAATGTCCAGAATGTCAACTCATCTTTAAAAGTAAACTACTTTTGACTGGCGAGCACAGAAAGGAAATAATCTGTAAGAGTGGGACAAACGGCTTAGCTAACTTTTTAACTTTTTTTTTTAACTTTTTTAACTGAAAAGGTGTTAACTAACAATATTCAATTACTTCTCTGCATTTTTTTTTTTTTGAGCTTTTTGGAGGGCAATTGGGGTTAAGTAACTTGCCCGAGGTCACACGGCTAGGTTTTTGTTTGTGTGTGCATTAAGTGTCTGAGGCCGGATCCGAACTCAGGTCCTTCTGACTCCAGGGCCGACGCTCTACTCACTGCTCCACCTAGCTGCCCCTCTGCATTTTCATTAACATAAAATTAAATGACCAATTTTTTAAAAAATCATAGATTTAAACATCTCTTGCATTCACAATACTTTAACTATTTAAATTCAGTGTCTGTGTGGTTTAAGTAATTTCCCATTCATTAAGTCAAACCAATTGAAGCAATACAATTCATCTTTAAAAGAAAATTACCTTAGGGCGGCTAGGTGGCTCAGTGAGTAGAGCGTAGGCCCCGGAGTCAGAAGGACCCGAATTCGGATTTGGCCCCAGACACCCAACACACACAAACAAAAACCCAGCCGTGTGACCCTGGGCAAGCCACCCAACCCCAATTGCTCTCCAAAAAGAAAAAACAAAAACAAAAAACCACAAACTATCTTTGACTGGCCAGCACAGAAAGGAAATAAATCTCTAAGAGTGGGACAAACAGCTTAGCTAACCGTTTTTTTTGTTTGTTTGTTTTTTTGTTCTATTGCCCATCTCAATAAAATTAACTCTTTGCTTCCATTTTAATACCCCATTTGGTATCAACAATATCCAAAGTTCTTGAAATAATAATGTAATTTCAGGAGATAGATAGGATTATCATAAAATAATCAAACCTCTTGTATTCTGTAACAGAACTGGAACAAATAGTGAAATTGCTCCCTCTTTGACACTGAAAAGGTGTTAACTAACAATATTCAATCACTTCTCTTAACATAAAATTAAATTACCAATTAAAAAAATCAATATATCCTCTTTAAACATCTCTTACATTCACAATACTTTAACTATTTAAATTCAGTGTTGGTGTGGTTTAAGTAATTTCCCATTCATAAGTCAACAGTAATTCTAGCAATACAATCCACCCAGGGGTAGTGATAGTCTCTTTAGGGTTTGTAGTGCAAATGAAACAGCAATCTGAACTGCAGCAACTGTTTGACATTCCTAAAATATAAAACAGACAAAATACAGTACATGCAAAAAGCTCTAATAAGCAGATGGTCACAGGGCTGAAACATTGGACAAATTTAGCTGGTGGTCCAGAGGTGAAGTTGATGGGTTTCCCCAAAGTGTTTCAAAGCTTCTCTGCACACCAAGTTGTATCTCATGCTTTGTACTTGTCTTTGCCAGCCTCACCAATGACACAAACATGGTTTAAGTCCCTGAAGTATTCATTGTAGTCAAGGGCATATCCAATGACAAATTTGTCTGGAATTTCAAATCCAACAAAGTCAGGTCTGTATCCTACACTTCGAGGTGTCCTTTTCACCAGCAAGCTGGCCACTTTCACCATCTTTGGATTATACTGCTTGACCAGAGAAAGCAAATTCTGCATTGTTTTACCAGTGTCGATGATATCTTCAACAATCAGGACATTCTTTTCAGTTAAAGTTGAGAGATCATCTCTACCAATCACTTAAATGTCCCCTGTTGACTGGTCATTATGGTAGCTCTTCAATCTGATAAAGTCTACTATCATAAGAATTGATTTATCACTATACCTGTTCAGGGCCTTGATATAAGCCGCCCTTGAGGACACAGATGGCAACAATATGGTGGCCTCCCATCTCCTTCATCACATCTCCCGCCAGATGTTCAGTCCTGTCCATGATAAGTCCATGAGGAATGAATACTTTTTCCAAATCTTGAGCATAATGCTTAGGGATGCAAAATAAATCTAGATCATAGCCTGGTTCATCATCTTCAATCACGATGCTGGGGCTCAGGTTCACCATGATGGTGCTGGAGGCTCAACAGCTGCAGCCAGGCAGTGGAGAGAGAAGCACCAACAACTGGGTTTTTCCAAGGTGGGGAGGGGCTACCCAGAGTCACAGCTGGTCAGATAACAAGAACAGTCTTCTTTGACAGAACCCCCTCTTTTTTTTTCCTAAAATGATTTTTCCCCCATGAAGACAAATAAGACTTATTTTCTCTGATGATGTTAGTGTTTTACTACATGTCTTAGTTAATATTTTAATGTCAGTTTTTTATTCTTTTATTTCTCTAGTCTGCAAATGAAATTTTAGATCATGTTTATAAAAATGCGAATTGGTAAGATTAGATACTTTTAGGGTGGCTAGGTGGTGCAGTGAATAGAGCACCATCCCTGGAGTCAGGAGGACCTGAGTTCAAATCCGGCCTCAGACACTACACACACACACACACACACACACACACACACACACACACACACACACAAAAGATTAGATACTTTTTTTAATTTGAAGTACATTTTTATCCTAGATAGAGAAATTGTTCACCATAGAGTTGGAAGGAAGTTAGAATTATGATCTTTCCACCTCCTGGCAGAAACCACACACAAAATTCACATAACTTGTGATAGGAAATGGTTTTTCAACATTTTGTAAGATATGTAAAAGGGTAATGTGTATCAAATGTGTCAAATCAACGCCATGTTTTATTTGGTAACTCTAAAAGATCGCAGAAAGGACTGAATAAGAACATAGCAGATTACCAACAGATAATGAATTCTAATTCTCAAATATTTATTAACTACAATACTAGTGTCTAGTAAGCTTTATCATTCCTTACATATACATGGGTAAATTTACAATTCACATTTTATTGTTGTTCTGTCATCCAGTCATGTCCGACTCTCCACAACCTTAAGGACCATAACATCCCTGGGATTTTCTTGAAATTTCTATTTACCTACTCTTACAAACTGCTTTTTACCAAAACAATTTCCTTCTTCACTGGATTAAGGCAGAGATTAAATGACTTGCCCAGGGTGTTGTTGTTTGGTTGTGTCTAACACTTTGTGACCCCATTAGGGGTTTACTTGGCAGAGATACTGAATTGGTTTGCCATTTCCTTCTCCAGCTCATTTTCTAGATGAGGTAAGTGAGGCAAACAGGGTTAAGTGTCTTGCTCAGGGTCACATAGCTAGTAAGTGTCTGAGGCCAAATTTGAACTTGGGTCCTCCTGACTGCAGGGTTATTTTCCACTGAGCCATCTAGCTGCCCCATAGATTCACATACATTTGTACATAATAATAGCTAGCATTTATGTATCACTTTAAGGTTTGTAAAATACTTTACGTATGTCATTTTGTATTTATATGCACAAAATTCATAATTACATAAGAAGTTAGGAGAGGCTAAGTGGGTGGTGAAAGACACTGCTACTGTGATGTAGAGAATTTGCAGAGCCTTTAAGAGCTTTGGTTCCATGTAAGATAGAATTCTCCCACCCCTAAACCTTATTAAACTTGTTTCTTTTATTGAGAAAAAAGAAAGAAGGATCAGCATTGTTGCTTCATCCTTAATCATTCCCTCTTTGGAGTTTTTGTCATTTTGTTATGTTATCCTTCTCGAGTTCAGGGATGGGGGCGGAGGGAGGAAATTGTGCCTTTAGCTTTGATACTTTTCTTTATCTCAGGTAATAATTTTAGTTTAATATATTATTAAAAGTCAGTGGTCTAATTTTCTTCCTCTTCATTCATTAATGAGAAACATGAAAGCTGTGTTAGTGCACAGTGCTTCCCTAGAAGTTTTAAATGAATGGACTGTGTGTTTAAAAATCAGTTTGTGTCCTGTCCTGGTACTGTCCCTTTGGCCTTGCTCCAAGCCTTAACTTCTCCATCACCACCCAGTAATTAAAAAGAGTTGTTTAGTCATTGTGGTAGCTAGGTGGCACAGTGTATAGAGAGCACTGGGCCTAAAGTCAAGAAGATCTGTATTCAGATCTGGATGCAGAGGCTTTGTGGCCCTAGGCAAATCAATTAACCCTGTTTGCCTCACTTTGATCATCTGAAAAATTAACTGGAGAAGGAAATGGCAAACCACTCTAGTATCTTTGCCAAGAAAACCGTGAATGGGGTTATGAAGAGTCAGAAATTAATGAAATGACTGAATTAACAAAATTGGTCACTGTGGAAGACGTACCAGCATATCCTACAGATTTGCTACTGACATTAGCCAAGCTCCCTTGGGGCACAAGACCTGGACATTACCAAGATAATAAGATGCCTGATTTGATGAAACTTCAAAAGATGTCCAAACTTCCAACCATTCCAAAAAATTCTCACATGATCATGGAGATAGCTGTTCTCACTGAGACACTGGTGACCTCTGTTCCCAAGAAACAGTAGTATTGGCTGCAGCAGTTTTCTAAATAGGATGATAGTGAAGGACCTCTCCAAACTAGCCATCAGTGTGATTGATTGTGATTGATTCTTTCAGCAAGAGTAAGCTTTGAAAACTTATACCACTGCCATGAGTCCCTCATTGATAGTCTCAAATGTTTCACAAATGTGATGATCATGGACAAAGTGGCTGTGGTTTTGTGCTATGGTGATGTGTGCAAAGGTTACGCTCAAGCCTCTGCAACTTTGGAGTCCTGTTTGTCACTACAGGCATCAGTTACATCAATAGTATCATATTTCAGGCCTCTGTGGAGGCCTGCAAAAAACAGAAGCATCTTTGTCATCTCCATAGGCTACAGAGATATCATTTTGGACAAGCACTTGATGCGGCTATGTGAAGTGACTGAATGAAAATGTAGTTGTGTTGAACATGAAAACTTCCATGCACTGCTAAGGTGCACAGAAAAATGAATGGGTGGATCATTAAGATGATGGAAAAACAGTCTCAGTACTTGGGCATGCCACTACAAGTACTGAGCTCCAGCCAGCCTAAAGGCTCCAAGTGACCAACTGCATGTTTGTGCCAGCCCAGCCCTGCACAGAGTAATACATGGTATCTAGGTTTGGTTAAAAGTAATGATAATAATAAAGTAAAAGTCATTTGTAAAGTTTAGGAGATAACTATTCAGACTCCAGGATCTTCCTCTTTATTGAATACTTTAAACTCTGCTGGATTTGGATTTAATCATTTGAGATTTAACATTTAATATAAATTGAATAGTAAATGTCTTAGTAGTGCCTTCATTTTTTATGATCCAGAAGTTAACTACACAGCTGAAACATAGAATACTGGAAAGCTTTTAAACTGTATAAGTGCATCAGCTTTGACTAGTTAAACCAAGAAATACTCTCAACTTTATGATGGATAGCATGTAGAACTCGAGAACATAATTTTGCTTTTAGGCCAAATGTCTTGTCTCTCTCACAGGGGCACAAAAGAAACTTTTGGTGGAAAAAAAATGGTATTTTGCCTCAAAAATTAGGGATATCATCTATATGTAGATATATACACATAGGCATATCTAAATATCTATTTCTTTTGAATTCTGTTAAAAAATAAATTACATCAAAATAGAAGTTTTGGGTGTTTTTTAATGCCTTTTGCTAATCAGGTGTCGTCTTGTCTTAACCGTTTTGAAATTTTACTACCAAATTTATTGCCCCATCCAAATTTCATAAGTTGCAAGAAATAAAATAGAAAGCTTCATGCCATATTCCAGAATGAGAATGTGACAAACAAATATTAAGAAAATGCTTCTAATGTATATATTTGATGTCGAAGAAGGGATAAAGACACAAGTATATGAGAGGTCACCCAAGGTCACATTGTGGCAGCTCCCCATTTTCTCCCTAATATTTTATTACTGCAGTAATGATGGTTGTCTAGGGGTGTGTGAAACATGTGCCTATATCCCAAGAGAGAGTGGAGAAGAGCACAGAACTCATCCAAAAATGAAGGTTTGAGGCCTGGCCCTGCTACCAGCCATGGGACTGTGGGGACCTTGTTTAGCCTTTCAGACCTTTACTTTTCTCATCTATAAAACTGGAATAATAATGCTCATGTTCTGTACATTGCCAGTGGTGAGTGATAAAAATGTGCATATCTTAAAGTAGTGCATCAGTGTGAGGTACCAATCATTTTCAGGGCTATTTTGACATATTTAAGAGGTTGTCTGGAATCAGTACTGTTGCTTGTTTTGTTTAAGATTATTTGGAATTGTCCTGTCATTTCTTATTTTTTCATGTTTTGTCATTTTGAAGAGGCAAGAAAGACCTTTTTTTTTTCTTAGTTGATGATTCATCATCCATCATCCTATGAAAGGAAGTCTCATTTTCCTTATCCTCCAATAAAATAGCCATTTGGTATTCTTACTAATTGGAAGGATGTACTTTAGGGTAATTGTACGGTTAGGGAATTTGAAGATCTTTCCTGTCCCTCAATGGGCCTCGCTGGGATCCCAACAAGAGAAACTTGCTTAGGAGAGGCTTGTTTTTTAGGAAGGCCCATCTTTTGTTACTTTGTAATTAGGCAGTGGGTCATGAAGGTTGTGATGTTGTCTGACCCTGGAGAAGGCTATATATACTCCCTGAGTCGAGGTTTTGCTTTGGGGCTCACTGATGGGAAGAGTTGTGTGATTTGGTTAGATGAGACTCTGGGTAGCCTTTGAACCCCCTGGCTTTGAGAACCCAGATGTTGGTGCTCCTTCTTCTGGTAACTAATACTGTATATGTGTAATGGTCAGATAACTAGAAGCCCTAACTGTTGGTCTGTTGAATTGTGTTATTTTCTCTTGTCTGTATTTGTTGTCTGCTTGTAACTTCTGTTTGTGTTTTCTTTGAAGTTCAGGGTGCTGACTTTCCCCCCTGAACTAGGTAAATGCTATGTTTGATTAAACTAGGATTGTTAACCCCTTTTGAGTTGCTTTCCCTTAGAAAAGCAGATCAAAGAACCTGTGCTAGCTACCATTCTGGGTATGCTAGGGTGCTTGCTGCTATAGTAATAATACTGAAGTGGTAAGGAATGAAGTTGTCATTCATTTGGTAGAATTTTCTAAGTTAATCCCATCTTAATTTATATGGAACTTAGAAGTTGCCTAACTAATCGTTTTAAGTCAGTAAGTTTTCTCTGTATCATCTCTATCTGGAGCCATTATTTCTTCTGTTATGTTTACAAGTACTTGGAACTTTTGTTTCTATTTATAAGTTTTACATTCAGGTGTGTAGCCATCTGTTACATCATCAGGGTAGGTATGCGTGAGGTGATTTTGTTTTTTAAACAAGATCTATGTTTTCCCCACACAGCAGGGACTCCAGAAGATAAAATGAGGCTGTTCCTTATCTACTACATAAGCGCACAGCAAGCTCCCTCTGAGGTATGTTCTTTCTGTTTTATTTTGGAAAATATTGTTTGAAGAATAATTGCTGCCAACTGGAGTTTCATAAAAAGAATAAGTCACTAACCAACTACTTATTTCATTCCTTTCATTAAAAGAAAAACAGTTTGCTAAGACTTGGTTTATAAATAGTGTTGATTTTTGTGGAAGCATTTTTTGTCATGATGGCTGGAAAGCCCATTCATGAAATATCTTTCCATTTTTAAGATGATGAAATGTGAACATAATTGTCATAAAGAAAAAAATCTTATCAGAAGATATTATTTTCCAAGTTATCAAAACCAGGTTTTTTCTTGTTACTGTTTTTTGACAAATTGAGTTGTCTAAGAAATGTGGGTAACTCCAATATCTCATCAAAAAACAACTATATACATAAAACACAATTTTCTGTCCACAGTCGTCAAACATTTATTAAGCATCAGTTATGTTCCAAGCATTGAGAATGCAAAACAAAAATTAAAAAATTCTTTACCTATAGGTAGCCTTTATGGTTCTGGAAATTCTGATTTGAAACCCCTTTCTTTAAGTCATAGGCAGTTAATACTTTTCCACAAAGAAATCTTTTATTTGAAGTGACCATTAGACATTTTTCCAAGTAGATGTAATTTTAGAAATAATTTCTCAGAGGGTTCTGGGAAGATACTAGAATAAGATGGGAAATATTGGGCTTTCCAAATTTCTTCCACAAACAAGACAAAATATCTCCTCAAAGTAAACTTTGAGCAGCAGAAATAATTAAAACTTGAAGTAAAAGCAATTTTCTTCCTAAAGCAACTTGAGAGGACCTCAGGAAAGATTGAACCTCCAGGGGCAGAGGTTTGACCAAAGAGAAGTATAGACATCTCCAAGCAGATTCTGCTGAATCAACAAAAAAGAAGCCCAGGAGAAGCTGAGTAGGGGAAGAGTGAAGGGTGCTCCACTGTCAGGGGATGCTAGGCCATTATACTGACCACATGCAGTCCTGGTCTTTGGCTGTTGGTGAGAAGGAGCCCTGCTGGCTGTGGGCACTTGCAGGAAAACTAAGATCTTGGTTGTTCATACATGGGAGATGGGTTAGTTGCAGTATGCAGCCACAGGAAAGACTGCTGGGAGCAAGAACATTTGCAGTGGCAAGATGGCTGGGGGCCCTAGCTATGGTTCTGGGGAGGAGAGGAATGCCCAAGGTCAGCCCCCCCCCCCCCCAAAAAAAAATAGCTCAGACAGTAGCAATAAGAAAAACCTTAAATCTGAAGCAGTATCCCCACACATCAGGACTAGAATATAAGTATAATGATAAGTTGCTAAAATAATAATAATAATGAGTAAACAAAGGAGAAAGAATCTAACTGTGGGGATAGAGAAGATATGGGTTCATGCTCAGAGGAAGATAGTAAGGTTAAAAAACACCATTCCTAATTCAAAGAAAAATGTCAAATGATCACAAGCCCCAAAAGAAAGGCTTAAAAAGGACTTTAAAATTTAAGAGAAATTGGGGGAAAATTAGGGGAAAAAATTAATAGCAATCCAAGAAAATCAGGAAAGTTATGAAAAGAAAGTCAACCACTTGGAAAAAGAGATCCAAAAAATTAAGGAAGAAAATAACCCTTGAAAACTAGATTTGGGGAAGTGGAAGCTAATGACATAAGACAAAATAAAAAGAATTTAAAAATAGACTGTGAAACATCTCATTAGAAAAACTAAGTCGGGGGCGGCTAGGTGGCGCAGTGAGTAGAGCGCCGGCCCTGGAGTCAGGAGGACCTGAGTTCGGATCCGGCCTCAGACACTTAACCCACACAAACAAAAACCTAGCCGTGTGACCTTGGGCAAGTTACTTAACCCCAATTGCCCTAAAAGGGGCGGCTAGGCAGCGCAGTGAGTAAGAGTGCCGGCCTCGGAGTTGGAATGACCCAAGATCAAATCCGGCCTCAGAAAATGAGCACCCACACATAAATAATGACTAGCCGTGTAACCTTGAGCAAGTTACTTAACCCCAATTGCTTAAAAAAAAAACAAAAACACCTAAATCTAGGGGTGGGCTAGGTGGTGCAGTGAGTAAGAGCACTGGGCCCGGAGTCAGGATGACCCGGGATTGGTTCAGGCCTCAGTACTTGGCACCCACACATAAATAACTAGCCATGTAACCTTGAGCAAGTTACTTAACCCCAGTTGCTTAAAAAAACAAAACAAAACTAAATCTAGAGAACAGTCGAGAAGAGACAGTATAAGAATCGGACTGCCTAAAAGTTATGATTAAAAAAATTATTCTTGATACAATATTCCAATAATTATTGAGGAAAATTGCCCTTAAGTTCTAGAAAGAAAAGGTAAAATAGAAATAGAAAAAATCCACCCATTACCACCTGAAAGAGATCCCAGGATGAAAGTCACAGGAACATTGGAGCAAAATTTCAAAGCTCCCAGGTTAAGAAGAAGATACTATAAGCAGCAAGGGGGGAAAAAACCAACTGAATACTGTGGAGCTACAGTCAGGATAACACAAGATCTAGCAGCTTCTACATTAAAAAATCAGAGGGCTTAGGACATATTTTGAAGAGTAAAGGAGCTAGGTTTGCAACTAGAAATAATCCTGAATGAAAAAAAAAGAATATTTAATGAATTGATAGATTTTCGGGTTTTTATGACAAAAAAAATACCAGAACTTAATGGAAAATATGACATACAAGAACCAGGAGAAAAGGTAAACATTAAAGACCAATTATAAGGAACTCAGTAAGGTCAAACTGTTTACTTCTTATATGGGAAAATACTATCTGTACTCTTTAGGAGTGTTATTACTAGAGTAATTTAAACATATATATGAAAGGGTTGAATATAATGGGATAATTCTAAAATTCTAAAAAATAAAATTGGGTAAGGAGAGGTAAAATGGAGAAATTATCTCATACAAATGAGGCATGAATTAGAGAATTGTTACAGTGAAAGAAGGTGGGGGTGCAGGGCTGGTAGTGCTGGAATCTTATTCTCATTGGAACTGGGTTAAAGAAGGAATAGCATACATCTAGAATGGTATAAGTCTTCTAAATTTATAAAGAAATAGTAAAAAGGGACAGGATAAAGGAGAGGCTTTTAGAAGAGTATGTAGATCAAGAAATAAGAGGGTTTGGCCTTGGAGACAGGAGGACCTAAGTTCAAATCTGACCTCATACACTTACTAACTGTGTGACCCAGGGCAAGTCACTTAACTCTGATTGCCTCAAAAAAGAAGTGGGGGGTATGGGGAGTAAAAGGAAGGGATTCTTAGAGGTATAGGTAGATTAAAGATCAGGAGAGTAAGGGAACCCATAAGGGAGAGATTCTTTTAAAAGGAACAGATTAGGGAAGTAATTGTTCAAAGTAATTCAGATGTGTGAGGAGGTATGGGGTAAAAAGAGAATGAGAAGGATAATAGGAAAAAATAGGATAGAGGGAAATATACAATTAATAATTAAAACTCTATGAATGGGATGAACTCAAAGTGGAAACAGAATGGATTAAAAATCAAAATCTGACAATATGTTGTTTGCAAAAAACACTTTTAAGAATGAGAAATACAGAGTTAAAGCTGAAGGGCTGGAGTAGAGTTTATTATGCTTTAGCTGAGGCAAATAAAGCAGGAATATCAATCACAAAGTTAAAGCTAAAATAGATTTAATTAAAAGACATAAAGAAACTACATTATGATAAAAGGTATTATAGAAAATTAAGCAATATCAGTACTAAGCCTATATGCACCAAATGCTGTAGCATCTAAATTTTTAAAGAAAAAGTTAAATGAATTACAGGTGGAAATAAAGAGTACTAAAATAGTGGAGTATTCTAGGTGGCGCAGTGAATAAGAGCGCCAGCCTCAGAGTTGGGATGACCCAGGATCGAATCCAGCCTCAGCAAATGAAGCACCCACACATAAAAATAATGACTAGCTGTGTAATCTTGAGCAAGTTACTTAACCCCAATTGCTTTAAAAAAAAAATAGTGGAATATTTTAACCTTCCCCTCTCAGAATTGAATCAATCTAACCAAATAATAAACAAGAAAGAAGTTGAAGAGGTGAACAGAATCTTAGATAAGCTAGATATGATAGCTGTGTGGAGAGAATTGAATGAAATAGAAAGGAATACACCTTTTTCTCAGCAATACATAGTACCTTTACAAAAATTGACTATATATTAAGGCATAAAAACTTAAAAGTTAAATACAAAAAAGCAGAAATACTATGCATCCTTTTAAGATCACAATGCAATAAAAAATGTATTCAGTAGGAACAGTGGAAACAGATTAAAAACTAACCATTACCTCAGGAAGAGCTTAATCTTAAAGAATAAATGAGTTAAAGAAAAATTATAGAAACAATCAATGTCATTAAAGAATAACAGTAATTAGACAACATATCAAAATCTTTGGGATGCAGCAAAAGCAGTAATCAGAGGAAATTTATGTCTTTAAACACTTATAGCAATGAAGTAGAAAAAGGACAGACCAATGAATTAGGTATACAATTTTTTAAAAAACTAGAAAAAGCAAATTAAAATTACCTGATTAGACATCAAATTGGAGATTAATAAAACTGAGTATAAGAAAACCATTGAATTAATAAATAAAACTAGGAGTTGGTTTTATGGGGGGAAAATAAACAATGAAATAAATAAACAATTGGTTAATATCATTAGGAAAAAGAGAGAAGAATGCCTGGAGAAGATGGTGGAGTAGAAACAGGATTTCCACCCTGCTCATACTTCCACCTCTTCCAATTCATGTAAAAGGTGACTCTGAACAAACTTTGGAGCTACAGAACCCACAAAATGACACAAAGAAGCTAATCTCCCGCTGAGGACAGCCTGGTAAGCCAGCAGGAAGGAGCTAGTACAAGTACTCTTGGAGCTGAGCCCAGCCCCTTGTGAGCCCGAGGTTTTAGCCTCAGGGCAGGCCTGACCAGCCTCCAGCTGGAGGGACTTCAGATCACCAGCAGCTGTGGCATTATTCAGAATTATCAACCCATAGATTCTAAGGACAAAGTGAGAGGTCAGTGCAGTGTGGACCTTGAGATCCGGTAGCTTGGGAGTGCAGTCCAGCCTCTGTTCCCTGGAGGGAGAAGCTGTTGAGGTACCACGGCTGTGCAGCTGCCACCATGTGGCAGCTTCAACTCTGGGCCTGCAGATTGTAGGGGTACCAAGCAACCAGTTTGAGGGATAATTGTTCCTTAACCTACTGGGATCTGGATTGTAATTTAGGGTAGAGGACCTGGGGTGTGTGACCAGCTTGCCAGAACATATGGAGGCTTCAGAGAGAGCACCCAACTAATACCTTTGGCAGCTCAGAAAACCCCGGCAATTTGGGACAAAGCTCCCCTGTCTGGTAGCAGAATCCAACTGTGGCAAAAAGCTCAAAAGTCAAGTAATTGAGTGGCAATATGAACAGGCAAAGGAAGCAAAGCAAACAGAGCAACCCAACATTACAATCCTTTTTGGAGGGAAAAAAAGGATCAAAGCATGGAACAGGAGGAAGACAGCAAAGTCAGAACTCCTACACCAAAAGTTTCCAAAAAAAATATGAGCTGGTTACAGGCCATAGAGGACCTTAAGAAGGATTTTAAAAACCAGATAAGAGAAGTGGAGGAAAAATTGGGAAGAGAAATGAGAATGATGCAAGAAAATTATGAAATGAGAGTCAACAGCCTGACTAAAGAAAATAACACCTTAAAAAAATAGACTAAGGGGCAGCTGGGTGGTGCAGTGAGTAGAGCACCGGCCCTGGAGTCAGAAGGACCTGAGTTGGGATCCAGCCTCAGACACTTAACACACACAAACAAAAAAACCTAGCCATGTGACTAAAAGTTGGAAGCACCCACTTTTGAAAGTAGAGAATAGAATTATCAAAGTAGAGATTAGAACAAGTGATGGCTTGGATAGAATGGAGGGAAATACAATCAGTTTTTTACAATGTATCTAGTATGGAAATGTTTTGCTTAGCTACACATGTACAACCTATATTTATCTTCCCAGTAATGGGTGGGTGAGGAGGGAGGAAGGGAATGAATCTGGAATTCAAAGGTTTAAAAGCAAATGTTTAAAAATTTATCATCATTATTATTATTTTACATGTAACTGGGAGATAAGATATACAGGCACTGGGGCATAGAGATCCACCCTGCCCTACTGGAACGTCTGAGGGAGCATGGGGGAAGATATGGGAGAGAGCAGATTGGGGGAGGGCATATTCAGTGAGATTGCTGTTTTGGGGTGGTGGTAGGGGAAAATGGGGAAAAAATTTGTAACTCAAAATCTTGTGGAAATGAATGATGTAAACTAAAAAATATAGAAGAGGGGAAAAAATAACAAAAAAAAAGAACTTTGTCAAATTTATAAAGAATATGAGTCATTCCCCAATTAATAAATGGGTCTAAGGATAGGAACAGGTATTTTGATGCAAAATTCAATACATCTGTGTATATATATGCACATACATAATATATATGTATGTGCGTATATATATTCGTATAAAAATGCTCTAAATCCCTACTGATTAGAAAAATGCAAATTAAAACAACTTTGAGGTATCATCTTATACCTATCACGTTGGCTAAAATGATAGATGGAGAAAGCTACAAATGTTGGAGGCAATGTGGAATAATTGGGACACTGACTCAATGGTAGAACTGTGAATTAAACCAATCATTTTGGAGAGCAATCTGAAATTACTCCCAAAGAGGTCTTTGGATACCTTTTGACCCAACAGTATCACTGTTGGTTGTTTCCCAAGGTGATTAGGGAAAAAGGAATGAACATATAAGTATTTATCACAACTCTCTTTATGGTGGCAAAGAACTGAAAATTGAAGGGGATGCCTGTCAATTGGGAAATGGCTAAACAAGTTGTGGTATATGATTGTGATGGAATACTACTGTGCTGTAAGGAATGATGAGCTTGTTGATTTTAGAAAAACATGTAAAGATTTGCATGAAATAATGAAGAGTAAAATGAGCAGAACCCGGAGAATGTTAACAACAATATTGTTCTAAGACAATTTTGAATGACTAAGTCATTTTCAGTATTATAAATACTTAGATCAACTACAGAGGAGCTATGAAGGAAGACACTATCTACATGCAGAGAAAGAACTAATTAACATTTGTTTCTGATAGTAGCCTTTTCTAGGACAGGGGAGAGAGGAAAAAAAGTACATAGGGAACAAAAGAAAACTTAAAGGAAGTACAGAAAGCAGGGTGGCTTTGAAAATGATGTATAGTGTTTAGTACATAGATTTTTTTTAAAAAACAGTTTGAAATGGAAATTCTTGGTTTTATATTGTATTGTGCTGTATACATGGAAATGTGTGTGTGTTCCTCCCCCCTTTTTTTGAGTATTTTTGTATTTAAGTTCAAAATTGATTTTTAAAGTTCTGGGAGTGATTATTTCCCTCCTTGAAAAAAACTTTATGAAAATTGATAAACATGAAAACTTGAAATTTAGCACCATTAAAGTCTCAGATTTGTACTTCTATTTAGCCACATCTAAGTAAGCTCCCTTAGTGATTATAGGTGAATTAATACTTACGTTAAAAGAATAAATCAATCACAACTATTATTAAACTTTCTACTATATTATCTCATTTGTCTTATTTTAAAATTAAAATTTAAATTTATTAAATTTAAATCAAATTTGAAAATTATCAGTTTTATACTTCGGGTAATTCATATAATTCTATATGAATTACCTGAAGGACTATTCTAGTACTATAAGTAAGTTTTCTCTCTCCATAAATATTATAGGTATTTTCTTGATAATATCCCTTAAAGGCAGATTATCCTGGCATTTTAAAAGATGTGTTTTATTTTATGTATTGATCTTGAATGTTTTGAGAGTTTAAAAAAATATTGAAAGCTAAGCTGTTAAAAAAATATCAAGAATAAAATTATAAGGGGCGGCTAGGTGGCATAGTGAGTAAGAGTGCCTGCCCCAGAGTCAGGAAGACCTGAGTTCGGATCTGACCTCAGACACTTTAATACACATACACACACGCGCACGCGCGCACACACACACACACACACACAACCTAGCCGTGTGACCTTGGGCAAGTTACTTAACCCCAATTGCCCTCCAAAAAGCAAAAAAAAATTTTTAAAAATTAAATTATAAGAAAAAAATTTGCATAGAGTTTAAATTCTTTTGTTTTGCCCTTGAGAAGGAATATCTGTGAAACTTTCTTAATTTTATCTCCATTTATCCTTAAAATGTAGAATGGGTGTTTTTTATTTCAGGAGACACTTTGTCCTCTCCTCTCATAAGCTCACAATAACTATTTTCAAAAAGCTCATGCTAAAAATAATTGAAGTATGAGGGCAGCATTTGTTATAGAGAATGAACAGGTTAAGAAATTCTGTTAAGAGCTCAGTGAGACCTTCCAAGTCACATATAACTTAAGTATTTAAAACAATGACACCATTGTGAAAAGTAGGTTTGGAAGGAAGGTGAAAAATGTATTGGAAATGTTGGTTTGGGAGTAAGAAACAATTAAGGCCAAAGGCTTTTGTAAAGATGATAAAGACAAGTCTCCTACCTGTTTCTCATGAATACTTTCTTGAGGAAGATGATTGATAAGCAGAGGATGTTTTAAGCAATAATTAACATGATAAAAATTAATTTAATTATGTATTTTAACAGGTAGAAATAGCTGGTTATGGAAGTACTCACTTTTCCAATTCAGTTGTCTATATATAGTCAAACCTCTGACTACTTAGATCCAATATCAAAATCAATAAATTAGAAGAAAAAAGAGATGATCTGATGAGGCAGTAGTCACCAAACTTATTTAAGTAAGCTGTGGACACACACACAAAAAATGTAAAATGGGCAAACTTATTTAAGTAAGCTGTGGACACACACACAAAAAATGTAAAATGGGCATAAAATCTTTCAGATTTTCACCATTTCCAAAAGAAGTTTAACTAGTATAAGTTAACTACCACAGCAGCGAGGTGAAAATCGAATAGGATGCCATCTAATCAGAAAACACTTCATTTCCTTGCTAAGGCAAAAGGCAAGGACAAATTGCCAAGGATAATATGCTACTTTAAAATATAAACTCATTTGGACAAGCTTAAAAAAGAGGATGATAGGTAATCATGAGCAGCGTTACCTTAGAAAAGAGCAAGAGGCAGTTGGGAATGATTCCTATTCTTAGCCATTTTATAGTTCACTTTGTTTACAATTTAAACAAGCTGCCATTTTGGCAGTGGGGAGCAGGGAGGGTAGAGGTTTGATCCTGCATACAGCAGTAGGAAATTTTCTTGGGCCTCAGAGGTGTGATACCTTCCCTAATGCAGCTAATACAAGGATTGTTGCATGCCTCATTTTTTTTCTTTATAGCTTTCTTCATTTTAGAAACTTTAGGTATAATGGTAATAAACCAGATACAGTATTTTGCTTGTGACCAAAATATTTTTCTCTGTAAACATACCTCTTAAATTTTAATATAAATGAAATCCATTTTGCTTTAATAAGTACTTCTTATTTAGTTATATCTATATTTTATAAAATGGGCTGTGTAAAATAATTTATCAAGAACAAAAAGCTTTAATAATTTTAATTCAAAAGGTCCTTAATTTTTTAACTTAATTCAAAGAGAATTTAACCTTTTCATTTTATTTTAGATGCCTGCATAAGGCATTGTTTATTCCATTTGTCAAATGTATTATAAACAAATTGTGAATATGATAAATCCATTAGACATCACCACTAGACCTTGATACGTTTTGGAACCCATAAAAGGAAGGAGCCTTCTAGGGTGCAAAGCCCAAAATATTTCTGGAGATGAGCTAAGAGTTGATGAGATCTTTGGGAATTGAAAATTTAATTAATTTATAGTAAAGAAGTGTTCTGTTTATTGACATAAGGAGGAGTTTACAATCATTTACTTGGTATGTTCCTTTTTATGATTCCAGGCTGACTTGGAACAATACAAAAAGGCTCTGACTGATGCAGGCTGCAACCTCACTCCCTTGCAATATATCAAGCAATGGAAGTAAGTCTTTTTTACCTCCCCTTTAAATTTATCACTTGAGAGGTATCATTTAAATTTAAAATGTCGGGGCAGGACCTTGTTTAGATGTTGAAACAGAACTCTCCCCTAACCTTTCCTTTCCCAGTGCCTCATAAACTTAAAATAGTAACCATCTAGACAATTCCATTTCCTCTTCAGCTCTCCTTCACCTTCCAACTTTTTCTGTACCATTATTTATCTTCCTTGAATAATTTCTTCATAATATCTCTTAGTTTAAACTTATAAACACACACATCCAATCAGTTACCACATCGTTTCAGATCTGTCTCCACAACATCCCTCATATCTGTCTCATTTTCTCTACTCATATGACCACCAACCAAGTAAGGGTTCCAAGTGAGTGTTCTTTCCACTATATCCTTATATCCTTTTTTGGTACTTGGTCTAAAAAAAAAAAAAAAAGAATAAGACTTTGATTGTAGTGGGACCCACTTTCTCCACTAATACAAATCACAATGTGTCTGCGTAGTAGATAAAGGTTAGAAAGTTGCCCATTTCCGCAGGAGACCCAGCAGTTAATGAATATAGTAATCTAGTGTTCGATAAACCCAAAGACCCCAGTTTTTGGGAAAAGAATGCACTATTTGACAAAAACTGCTGGGAAAACTGGAATACAGTATGGCAGAAATTGGGCATAGATCATTATCTAACACCATATACCAAAATCAAGTCTAAATGGGTACATGATCTAGGTATAAAGGGTGATACTGTAAGCAATCTGGGAAAGCAAGGAATAGTTTACCTGACAGATTTATGGAGAGGGGAAGACTTTAGGACCAAACAAGAATTAGAGAGCATTATAAAATGCAAAATGGATAATTTTGATTACATTAAAGTGAAAAGCTTCTGTACAAACAAAGCCAATGTAACCAAGATCAAGAGGGAGGTGGGAAATTGGGAAAGAATTTTTACAACTCCTGTCTCTGATAAAGGACTCATTTCTAAAATTTACAGAGAATTGAGTCAAATCTATATGAATACAAGTCATTCCCCAATTGATAAATGGTCAAAGGATATGAACAGGAAGTTTTCAGAGAAAGAAATTAAAGATATCTATAAACATACGAAGAAATGCTCTAAATCACTATTGATTAGAGAAATGCAAATCAAAACAACTCTGAGATACCACATCTCTCCAGTCAGATTGGCTAAGATGACAAAACAAGAAAGTGACAAATGCTGGGGAGGATGTGGACAATTTGGAACACTAATGCATTGCTGGTGGAGTTGTGAACTGATCCAACCATTCTGGAGAGCAATCTGGAATTATTCCCAAAGGACTATAAATAATTTCATACCCTTTGACCCAGCAATACCACTTCTAGGGTTACATCCCAAAGAGATCATAGAAATGGGAGGAAGACCCAAATGTACCCAAATTTTTATAGCAGCTCTTTTCATGGTTGCAAAGAATTGGAAACTGAAGGGGTGCCCATCAATTGGGGAATGGCTAAACAAGTTGTGGTATATGAATGTAATGGAATATTATTGTGCTATAAGAAATGAGAAGGAGACAGATTTCATATTTACCTGGAGAGGCTTATACAAACTGATGCTGAGCGAGAAGAGTAGAATCAGAAGAAATATGTATACAATCACAGACACTTCATATGTGTGATGACCATCTATGACAGAGTGGAATCTTCTCAGCAATGCAGTGATATAAGTCAATCCCAAAAGACTCATGATGGAGAGAGATGCAACATCCAGAGATATAACTAGCAAGAACTGAGCTTGAATCCTAATGGAAGCAAACTAATTGATCTTTTTCTTTTCATTGTTTGGTTTTATTTCTTCTTTACCATTTTTCATCCCACCTAGTACAATACGCCCTTGTAATTGGACTAATGTCTAATATGAATGTATTTGCAGATCCTATACTGGCCTATATGCTGTCATGGGGGGAGGGAGGAGGGAAGTAAAGGAAATTTGAAAATCAAGGAACTACGGAATTGAATCTTGTTAACTGAAACTAAACTAATAAATTAATTTTAAAAAAAAAAAAAGGAAGTTGCCCATTTCACCTCCAGGTTAAGTAACTTGCCCAGAGTGATACAGTAAGTGTCAGAGGGAGTACTTGAACCCATGTCTTTTTGACTCCCAAGTTCATTATTCTACCCAATATCACCCTGCCTTTAGAATAATTGTAATAATAATGACTGAAATTTATATAATGCTTTTCAGTTTATTAATGCTTTACTCATAGCAGCCTTAATCCTTGAAGGCTCCCTTTCAAGCAAACATGGCCATTTTATGTTCTCTTAAGTCAGTAAATTTTGAAATGTTGCCAGAGTTTGAATTTTCCCTTAAATTGTTTTTAGTATGTAGGTTGAGATTAGTGGGAGAATCATCTCTATTCTCAGAATTTGCCACAGTCAAAAGTAGTATTTTTAAGCACAGTTACAATAATATGATTCTCAAAGCCAGTTTTAAAAATCAGCCTTTATCTTCATGTTGTCATTTCACAGGGCTTTTGCCAAGATGGCTTCAGCTCCAACCAGCTATGGAAATACTGCCACTAAACCAATGGGGTAAGTAACTTTTTTTAATGATTATCTAAGTCCTCTTGTTTTGGTTAACCAAGCAGAAATATAATTAATTTAAACTATACCTGAGGCACATTCATTTGTTGGGAAAGCCAGGACAGCAATCCAGAGGAGAATACTGTAAAGATGTAGTCACACTAGTAGGGAACAGCCTGACCTCCAGAGTCCAGGTCATCAGCCTTTTGGGAGTTGCCAAAGGAAGAAAGTACTACCTCCCCCTACCCTGACCCTTATCATCACCCTGTGGTAAAACTCTTCCTACCAACGATTGATAAATCTTTATATTTTTATAAACAGTTATTAACTATAGCAAAATATGGCAAGTTTCATTTGAGGATCACAAATAACAATGTGTTTGTAGTAGTTCAAATTCTAATTTTGAAAAATATGAGTGAACAGGTTTTATAAGATATGTTAGAACATTTTGTATACTTGCTAGTGGTTATATCCTTCAAAAACTGCTATTTAATCCGTTATGATACTTCATATCTTTTTTATTTTGACAAATAATTCAGATAGTGCATCTTCCTAAGAATACTTTGTGGCATAATTGAATTAAATTTTCCAAGAATGACGAATATTTTAATAATATGACTGCTTTTGAAAATTTAATATATAGCAGTTAGGAATTCAGGCTGAGATGCAACAATCATGTGCCATTATGAGAGTAGACTGAACATTTAAGTTCAGATGACAAATCTAAAATGAATTGTAGGTCTTTATTAGTTAACAGGCACAAAAAGATGTGTTTATTTTTAATATCTTCCTTCATGGTGTTTTACTTAAGTAACAAAAGCAAGATATTTCTATTGCTTTCTTTAAAATGCTTTTCATCTCAGCATGAATAATATAGGAAAAGAACAAAGGAAATCCCTTGAAATTGAAAAATACCTAAGAGACAAAATATTTTAATGATAGTTTATCATTCTAGCTATTTTGTATTGACCAAGAAATAGTTGTGAATATTATAATGGTCAAAAAAATTACAGAAATCTTTGAAAACAGAGGTTGCTACTATTGGCATTCTGTGAAAATTGAGGTGATCTATTGAGAATCTGTGAATTTAGTAATTTATCTTTGCATTTTTGCCCTCAAGTCTCTTATCTCGGGTCATGAACACAGGATCACAGTTTGTGATGGAAGGAGTGAAGAACTTAGTATTGAAACAACAAGTAAGTAAAATTATTATAGGAGGGATGCTAGGGGAAGGGCTTCCACCTGTGATTTCATTAGTATAGGGAATTCCCTCTTCCAGTGAAGGTTTCACCTTCTGTGCAATTTATAGTTTAGGGAGCTACATAGAGCACTGAAAGATTGTTACTTAACTTTAGTCACCTAGCCAGTATGTGTTAGAGGGAGGATGTGAACCCAGGACTTCATAGCTTCAAGGTCAACTTTTCTATCTACTATGCCACACTCACTTTTAATGAAAGTAGAATATTATATATTAAACACAAATAGTTGAACAAATTTGAACTCAGTTTTAATAAGTTGATTTGTTTTCAAATCAAACTGAAGTAAAATAAGCTTTCCTTTCCTCCCCCACAAATTGTAATATATACTTAATACTGTTTGTAGTGTAAACTATCTCCCTTTTCTAAGTTTGCATTAAAATGCTTCTGTGAGTTTGCTGCTTTGTACTATAATTACTCAAAGGTTAATTTGTAAGTCAGTTGTTTGTAATCTAACATGATTTTTCTCATAGAAAGAATGCTATAAGGTTCCCAGACCAGCTTACAAAAGTCTACATAAACCAAAATATACCTAAAGTATATTATTCAAGAATAGTACTGTTTTAGTTATATATAACCACTGGTTTAAATCATCAGTTTTGTGGGAAAATGCATTCTCTGACAGTCTTGGATGTCAGGAAGATATTAGCATCCAAGAAGCTGCTGGAGGTGGGAGGGAGGCAGGGAGCCAGGGTAGTTATGAAATAAAGCTAATTAAAGGAGTACCCTGGGCCACAGTAATGTGTTGGGTATCTCTATCTTTTATCTTTTCTCCATCTTTCTCCCTTTTCCTTATATAAGAGAAAATAAATATCTAGGGCATTATGCCCAACATATTCTGAATAGAGGAATATATTCTGAAATGAGGATTACAGGCTGGGGAGAGTTGGAAAGGCTTTTATAAGTCAGAGATCACATATGTTACTTTGTACATGTGCATATTGCCTCACCTACTGGATTAGATTTTAAACCACAGAGTATGTCTTTGTCCATAATATTTTGCATGTGAATTTTCAGTAATTATTTGTTAAAATGAATTATGAGCTCCCTGACTTCTCCTCCACCACACATGTAAACCTCTATCTTTACAATCCCTTTTTTCCAGTCTCAGAAGATGAGGTATCTATTCTACCCAAGGCTAGCTCATTCACTTGAACCCTTAATTTCATTCCTGCCTCTCACCTCCAGGCACTTGCTTTATTTACTATCATGAATTTTCCCCTCTCTATAACCACCTTCCTCCTGTCTACAAATATACTTGGTTCTCCCCATCCCCAAAATAAAAACTTTATTTGTATGATTCCCAATTATATATATATATATATTCAGATACATTATCTCCCTCGAACTCTAATCCAGTATTTACGATTGCCTAAAATGTAATATGTCCAAAATGGAAGTAATCTAAACACAGTGCTCTTTAAAGTATGTTTTTACAAAATCTGCATAGTATGATAAAAACTACCTAGTTTATCTATCCTTCTTTATCATGAATTCAGAGATCACATGCTCGCTCTCTACCTTCATTTTTTCTTTGCTGGTTAGAATTCAGCTCATTCTGGGAAGGACCCTTATTTCCTTTTGCTTTTCTTAAAAATAAATTTTTAATATTTTCTGTTCCTTTCATTACCATAATTATCTAAGTATCCCTTTCCTTAGCCATCCTATATGACAAATGGTATATTTTAGAGAGGAAAAAAAAGTCAGCACAATTGATCAGAACATTGAAAAAGTCCAGTTAACTTGTGCGTTGTGTAGCATCTGTGGACCTCCCACCTCCATGAAGGTGTAGTTTGGGGGCATCTTTTCATATCTCTTCATTTGAGTCTTTCTTAATCTTTTAATTTTGTTACATTTAATTTTGATTTTGTCATTGCTGTGTAATAGTTCTTTCCATCTACGTTGTTGTAGTTACTGTGTAACTGTTTTCTTGGCTCTGCTTACCTCACTCTGCATAAGTTTGTTCTTATCTGTATTCATACTTCTCTCTATTCATCACACAGTAATAGTCCATTAGACAGCATGTACCCACAGTTTGTTTAGCTATTCCCCAGTTGATAGACGTTTACTTTATTTCCAATTCATAGTTATCCCAAAAAGTGCTGCTATAAATATTTTGGATTATATGGAGGCTTTCTTCCTATTGATGGATTCCTTGGGATAATAAACCCAGGAATGGAGTGTCTTATTTAAAAAGGGTATGGACATTTTAGTCACTTTTTTGCATAATCCCAGATTGCTTTCCAAAATGATTATACCATTTAATCTCTCCACCAGCAGTGTATTAGTGTTTCCTTCACCTTTTAAAGAATAAATTTATTACTAAGTCATTAAGAATTTGATTTTTGCAGAGAGAAAGCTAGAAAGCCGTTGCAGATGTCAAGATACTTGCTTTCACCCCTGTAGTTACTATCATAACACTATCAAACTTCCATGCTTGGTTTGTGATCTCTCTTTTTTTAGTTTAATTTTAATTTTAATTTTCAGTTAATTTAATTTGTCACATAAACTTCCTCCACCCTTTCCCCACCCATTGAGAAGGCAAGAAAATATGATACCCATTTTTTATATATAAAGTCATGGAAAACACATTTCTGCATTAGCTATGTTCACCACAAAAAAAACAAAAACAAAAAAAACAAAAAAACGAAAAATGTCAAGGAAACTTAGGAAATAAAAATGTTTCATTCTGCATTCTGAGATGATCTGGTCTCAATCTGGAGCATTTTATATCAGGAGTACTTCAGAACTGTGGTAGATCACTGTATTGTATTATGTACCAGCCACTGTATTAAACACTTTACAGATATCTCATTTGCTTCTCACAATAACCCTCAAGGTAGGTCCTGTTATTATCCCCTTTTATAATTGAGAAAGCTGAGGCTTTATGACTTGCCTAGGGTCACACTGCTAAGAATTATCTGAGACTAAATTTGAACTCAAGTCTTCAAGACTCCAGGCCCTATATTCTATTCATTGTGCTACTTAGCTACCTTCTTCATCTATTTGCTTCTCCTGTCCAAATGGTCTGTAGTATACAGATATACTATACTACCTCTGTTTCTCTCTTCATAAACCTAATCAAATATTTCCTGCTCTGGCTCCTGACTTTCCTCACCCATGTACATGTTCTTAATATATAATGCTACTCTGTTACTTTCATATTTTGTTGTTTTTTTTTTTGTTGGATAAGGTATACACTTCTACCATATGTATATTTTAGAAATAGGAACTATCTTATATATAACTATATATTAAGTTATGCTCTGATCACTTTTTGGTTTCTAAAACATTCTGGGTTTTTAAAGTTCATTTTCTGTGCATGTGAACTTTTTCAACTCTAAGCTAAATAAGGGGCATGAGAATATGTAGGATTAACCATGTTTGTTAGATCTTTCTTTTTCTAGTAAACTTAGAAGGTTTTTAATGCTGTCTTTTTATGAGTAACATGAGTTTTGTGCATTAAAGATATCAGCTGTCACATAAAATCTTGAATGATATTAACAGCTTTAGAAGATATTTATATGAAGATAATTTTGCAAGAATGTGGTGATGAATAATGTAGTACAATGAGTTGCATAATTTGAAAGCCTTCTGTTTCACTCAGATTTGTTTGCCAAAATAATTCCTTCTGTTAAAAGATGTTAACACTTAAATGTTAGACCTGCTGTGACCATAGAGATTTGTGCAAATTCTATCAGTTGGTATCAAGTATTCAACCTTGTTGTTCATTCTGATATACTCCACATTTTCATTTTTTCTTTAGGGAATGAGTCTTACAGATCCAGAAATAGAGATGTCCCTATACTCATTATCTTTCTTTTGGATCCTGTAATTCACCATGCAAAATATTTGTCATGGTTACTAACTTTCACATAATAACATAGGTATCTGCATGTCCTCTGTTTTTCCTCAGCAGTCTGACTTATTAAGATGTAATTTTTATTGTCATTAAGATGTAATATTGTCCTACTTTACTTTATTCACTATCATGAAATTCAGTCTTTAAATGTCTGAAAGCTGTACTTACAGCTTTCTTTCATGACACTGAAGACTTCTTTGGGACCCCCTCTGCTTTTATGTCATGCTTGTCATATTCTTCTCATCTTAGTCTTTATTTGGTTGCTTAGGACTACAGGAGTACTAATATTGGTTCTAAACTAAACATACCATCTTCTATGAAGTCTGTATTTTTAGATATACAGGAGTTCTGATAGGCAAGACAGTAGTAGGAATTCTTGCTTATTTCTTTTTTTTTCTTTTTCCCTTTTTGGAGGGCAATTGGGGTTAAGTAACTTGCCCAAGGTTTTTTTGGCTTTTTGTTGTTGTGAAGGCTAGGTTTTTTTCTTTGTATGTGTTAAGTGTCTGAGGCCGGATCCGAACTCAGGTCCTTCTGAGTCCAGGGCCAGCGCTCTACTCACTGCGCCACCTAGCCACCCCATTCTTGCTTATTTCTACACTTGGTGTCACAGCAACATCCTTAATAGCAGGATATCTATCACCACAAGTTCAAACTTACAAAGTAAAGAATGATGTAGAAGTAAGTAACAAGTCATCTTTTCAGTGACTGATGAGGGAATGGACAGACACAGTGTTTGTCTAACTATTGAGAACAGAACAGTACCATACTCATCTTCTGAATTTACCAGCTTTGTGACCCTGGACAAGCCACTTGACCCTGTTTGCCTCAGTTCCTCATGTGTAAAATGAGCTGGAGAAAGAAATGGCAAACCATTCTAGTATCTTTGCCAAGAAAACACCCAAATGGGCTCACAGAGTCAGACACTAATGGAAATGACTGAATAGCAACAACAAAAAACCATACTACTTGAGATTTCATTGTTTTAGAGAATCGCCTGTCACACACAAGGCCAGTGATGTCTCAACTTTTCCAGTGACTAGGATCATAAAACTTGTTTAGAAATTTTGGCAAATTTCTTCTAATATTATTTTTCTTGAGAAGAAATAATCTCTTTCTTTTTGTATTTTCCTTATTTAAGAAGGCAATGCTCTATAGAGCATATGTAGATATGGACATAACAATGAACCTAGCTTTCCAACTTGTATTCTCAAATTGCATCTGTTAGTTTCATCCAAATGCTAGGGTTTTTGTTTTTTGCTATGTTTTATTTTTAGATCCAAATTCTCTTACTTAGACTTCCTCTCTTACATACTAGTTTTAAACAGTTACCCACCACTATATTATAAAACAAAGTATAATTTTAAAATGATAATAAAGGTAGAATGAGTGTAAAGATATCTGAAGACAAAGATCTTTGTTTTCTTTTGATTTGAAAGGAGGCAAATAAATACATGCATACATACATACATGTGGCATATTTTCTTATCTGATTAAAGCTAATTGATAACTATTATTATTTCTCCCTAACAGATTGCTTTTGTGATTATAAAGACTTCCTGTGATGGTCCACTTTTTGTTAACCCAAGAAAATTGCCCTTCATGTAGAACCCAGTATCTTTCTCCCCAAACCTTCCCCTCTTCTAAATTTCCCTATTAATGTTGAAGGCACCACCATCCTTCCAGTCACCCAAGAGTATCCAAGGTATTATCCTTGACTCTTCACTTTTATTTAATCCTCAACATCTTTCCCATAGATCCAATATTCTCTATTCATAGCCACCACTTTAGTTCAGGCCCACTTGGCCTCCTAATTGATCTCCCCTGCTTCAGAGCTCTCTCTACTTTAGGCTGTCATCTACACTGCTTCCAAGGTTATTTTCTTTAAATATATAGAGATATCTGAGTAAATCATTCTCCTACTTAGTCAACTTCAGTGACTCCCTATTGCCTCTAGATCAAATACAAACTTCTCACAAAACCCTTCACAACCCTGCCTCAACCTATCTTTTTACCTTCATTTTATTATTCCTTTTCCCCTCCCACTCTTTGACCTAACCAAACTGATCTTTTTTTCCCTTCTTTTTCACAAATGACATTCATATTTTTTGCCTTTGCAGTTACCATCCCCAGTGCCTGAATTGCACTCATGCTTACTTCCACTTTATAGAATCCCTCACTTCTTTGAAGATGAAGTTTAAGGACCAAGCAGGACATTAAGCCTTTCCCGATCACCTCAACTCAACCACTAGTGCTGTTTCTCTCAAGTTACCTTGTATTTAAATACTGTTTGTTCTCTTTACATTTATTCTGTATATGCTTTAAAATGGTATCTCATCCAATGAAATGTAAGCTACTTGGGATGGCTAGGTGGCTCAGTGAATAGAGCACCTGCCCTGGAGTCAGGAGGACCAGAGTTCAAATCCAGCCTCAGACACTTAACACAAAACTAGCCAGGTGACCTTGGGCAAGTCACTTAACCCCAATTGCCCTACCTTCCCCCCTCCAAAAAAAAATAAAGAAGAAGAAGAAATGTAAGCTGCTTGTAAGTAGGGACTATTTCATTTGTAGTATTTTACTGTGACAAATAGTGTCAGGCATATAGCAGGTGCTTAACAAGTAATTAATTTATTTTTGTTTTATTCAGTACAACTTATAATGCTGACCTTTTTTGATATGTTGTTTAGTGTTGCTAAATCTTTATCTTTAGAAAAGGGAAGAGATACATTAGGAATTACAGGTGATTTTGAACCAAAAAAAGAGTTTGCTTTAAATGTCCATGGGTTCTTTTAAGGGCATATAAATTCTTTGGGGCTATTAAATTATTTTTATTTCATTCTTGTATTAAATATATATTTTTCAATACCAAATACCTAAGGGACCTAGTAAGTAGCTTTTAGTTACAGCTAGTCAGTGGCAGTAAAGGACAATGTCATGTATTTCTTAAAATATGTGAAATATTTAAATACTTTCAAATTTTTATCATCCTTTAGAGGAAGAAACGTATGCCAAAATTATTACTTCTGAAAATGTCTGGTAAACCCTTATTTCTGCTGTTTATTTGAAATTAATATTGATGTCAGAATTTACATGGGAAATTAGTGAGTCAGGGTTTTAAAGTTTCAACAGACTCTTGAAACTACTTAAAAATGGAAGTTATAGTGAAGATTTCCCCCTGCCCTTATCTTCCCCAGTAATCAGTGTCTCCTGAATTCTTTCAGTCCTTATTTTATCCCCATTATAGTACAGTAAGTACTTCTCATTCCATCCCCTTTTATTCATGTTTTCTAATGTAACTAAGTGACACTTCTGTTTAACCAGTTGCTTATCAAAGAAGTTTCAGCTAAAACTAATGTTAGGTCAATAAACTAATTTTCATTTAGAACTTTTTTGCTGTAAGAACACGGGTAGTAAAACTAGTAGTTTCCCCTTTTCCATTTAAGTACCGAAATAATGTTTTGATTGTGTGCATTTTGTGACTTAAGTGCAACAGACTGTTGAAATATATTCAGAATAGGTATTTGAACATTGCAGTGACCTTAAGATCTGCTTTTAACAGTCTGGGTTCTTTTATCTTGAAGAAATTTTTCGCATGAAAGATAATTAATATAATTAAATATAAAGTTTCCCAAAGGGGGTTATGAAGACAACAGGCAAGTATCATCAAATGTAGCTGTTGAATTTTATGTTACAAGCCTTTAAGAAAGGTGCTCTTAACCACGTGGTCAAGAATTGTAATGCTGCCTCATCCTGTTCACAAGTATCTTTGAAACCCTATCAAGGAACAGAATTTCTTTTCTTTCTTTAAAAATGTGTTAGTGGGGTGAAAATTAGTGAAAAAGACATTCACCATGTATATAATAATTATTGATGTCTTACACTCAGTAGACTGTTAGCTTCCATGAGGGCAAGGATCATTCTTGCTTATATTGTCTCACTGCCCCACTACAGTTCTTGGTAAAAAGAAGGAAAGAATTCTGTGAGACTTGTTGTGTATACTGTACAATTAGATATCAAATTGGAATCCTAGAATTCTATTGCTTTTTGGTATTCACCTAAACCAGTTTATTTTATTTTTAAGTGGGCAGAGCTGCCACATACCTCATAAAAATATTAATGAGAAAATTGTAGTTTATACAGTATAGTTTTAAATGTATTTTATAATAATCACATCATACACAACTCCTTAAAAGAACCATATACCTGCAAATTTTTGGTATTTTAAGTTTGTAGTAAGCAGTGGCACAGTTACATTTAGGGATTATTAAATCATAATCTTTGCCAGCAGGCACATAATATGCCAGGCAGTAAGATATATTTCAGACAACTAGTAAGTAGCAAAGTTTATATGTGTTAGGTTTTCATTGTTCATATAATCAGAAGGAAGGCATAAATAATAGGCTGAGCTTGGTTATTAAGATTGATGACCTTCATTGTAACAAGATTAACTATTATCTAGTGATTTGGATGTACCAGGAAAGATACATGAAAGGAAATTGTGGGCACACACATACACAACCATGCACTTCTGCTGCATTACTATTAATTTGACAATTCTAATTCAGTATTGCATCGGTGTCAATAACATGTGAAGTAGTAACATCAAATTATTTTGTCCTTTAAGTTATACTTCCTCTTAATATGGTAGCTATTAATGGAGTGTCTTAACTATAAAATTCTTCAGAAAGTTCACCTAAAATGATCTTGTGAATTTTACCATGTAGATGTTAAATCATTAAAATATAGGGTGTAGAATGCTATGCTTTAGAAACTGCAGCTCTGGAAATACATTCAGTCAGCGTGAAGATTTGATGCCTGTGTTTATTTACCAAGTTCCTTGCCAATAAAAATATCAGCAAGTAACCAAATAGCTTTAACTGTATTTGCCTGGGATGATCTCAAGAGTTTTTTTATTTACTGATCTTGAAAAAGAAAACACATATTCTCTCTCTGGACAAAGCATCATTTCTTCTTTGGAATTCCATTTCAGTAAAAGCAAAATGTTTTATGACATAAGAAAACTAAAAGGCCTCTGACTCAGATTGTTATGTTTGTTATCTACTCAGTTCTTCTCAGTGTTCAGATTTTGTTGTAGAAAATCTCAGAGACGATAAACTTATTTCCAGAACATCCTGTACACTTCACCCAAAGGAAATGCCAGTTCAAAGCAGGGAAAAATACCACTTCGGTAGGGAATGAATTTTAAATGTCCACAATAGTTATTTAACAAAAATCCTGTATTATGGTATATTCAAAACAATTTTTAAAGCATCATAGCATTAAAAATTATACAGTATGGTCCTTATATTTAACAAAAAGAAACACTTAACACCTTGTAATTTAGAAATACATAACTGGTCTGATACTGAATAGTTAAGGAGTAAAGAGATCTTTTTATTTGAGATATTGCTAGCAATGTTTTGTTTTTGTTGTACTTTTTTTTTTTATTTAAAACTGAATAGTAGAACTTGGAATATATTTAGATGAAAAGCAGGGTTTTTTGGATTTTTGCTTTTTGGAAGGCAATTGGGGCTAAGTAATTTGCCCAAAGTCATATGGCTTATAAGTGTGTAAAGTGTCTGAGGCCGGATTTGAACTCAGGTCCTCCTGACTCCAGGGCTGGTGCTCTACTCACTGCACCACCTAGCCGCCCCAAAAAGCAAATATTTTCAAGATCTGTATGCATAGTCATATGTTTTGATCAGTTGCCATGTCTCTACCCTGAAAGGTCCTATGGAATGAACCCTAGGGTAACCTAATCACCATGTTTTGTGATTTTTTTTTTTTAAATAATAATCTTACTATCCCAGTGATTTAACAAAATCCTTTTTATCTTCCACAGAATCTACCAGTTACTCGTATTTTAGACAGTCTCATGGAAATGAAGTCAAATCCTGTGAGTACTATATAATGGCATAATTACACATTTGTGAAAAACCCAAACTCTAATATTATACTTCCCTAGATCAGTGATCTCATTCCTAAGGGTACAGATTGCAACCCATCTGTGCCTTCTTATCCTGTGTAATTCTTGTCTTGTCGTCATAAATCCACTAGAGATCATTTATCCAACGTGCTGGAGGTCTTTCTAGATCATTTTTCTTGGGCATCTTTGGGTTGTTGAGTTATTATTCCTGTGTCTTAACTGCATGAGTTACCTTCTTTTCCAACACACGTTATCTAAAATAAGAAGTGATAGCACTGGATAATTCACCTTAAAACAGCAGAGAGAACTTTGAAAAACTAGGTACCTAATAGAAAGTCTTATAGAGAAATTTACATGGATATGGTGATATCTGATTCTTGTCACAGTCAAGAGATGACATTCTGCAGTCATCTCCTCTGCTCTTGAAGCTCCATATTGCTTCTAGGATAAAACATATTCTTTGGATTTAAAGATCTCCCTTGGGGTGGCTAGGTGGCACAGTGAAGAGAGCACCAGCCCTGGAATCAGGAACACCTGAGTTCAAATCCAGCCTCAGATACTTAACACTTACTAGCCATGTGACCTTGGGCATGTCACTTGGACCCAATTGCCCTGCCTTCCCCCTCTCCAAAAAGTGGGGGAAAAAAAGAAAAATCTCCCATTACAGCCTGCCTTTCTAAGCTTTTTACACATTATTTCCTTCATAGACTCTACCTATCACCCAGCCTGATTCACTTGCTATTCTTATGTTCTGAATATACTGACTTTTCACAGGCTTTGCCACATGCCTGATATGCATGCACTCCTCACCTCTACCCATCTGTCTCATCTTTATTTATGCCTCCCTCCGATTATTTTGCAATTTCTTATGTGTAGATGTTATTTCCTCTGACAGAATGTAATCTTTTTTTTTCCAGATTTTTCTTTTTCCTTTTTGGAGGGGGGAAGGTAGGGCAATTGAGGTGAAGTGACTTGCCTAAGGTCACACAGCTAGTTTCGTGTTAAGTGTCTGAGGCCGGATTTGAACTCGGGTCCTCCTGACTCCAGGGCCGGTGCTCTATTCACTGTGCCACCTAGCCACCCCCAGAATGTAATCTTCTTGACAGCAGAGACGATTTGCAATTTTGACTCTATAATCCCTAGTGTCTAACATATGATAGGTAGACACTTAACTAACTGCTTGTTGTTTGATCTTAACCCAGTTAAGATGTCATATACCCTGACAGCTGATTCACTACAGGTCTTGGAAAAGAAAGCAGTTTATTTATCTAATACTGCATATTCAAGGGCTTTTCATGGGAGCATAGAATTAGAGCTAGAAGGGTCCTTATACCATCCTCCTCGTTTTTAGATAAGGATGCTCAAGACAAGGGATTATGTGACCTCTTGATGGTCACCTTTTAAAAATCCTATGATTTGAGCCAAGGTCCTCTTATTTAAAATTGAGAATGTGCAGGAATATATCTCATTTTATAATTGAAGAAAATCAAGAATCAGAGACATGACATGATCCACTCAGGAACACACAGCTGGTTATGGCAGAGCCATTTCTTTTCAAAATAGTACCCCTCTAAAATCATCCCCAGAATAAAATATACATTTATTTTTATGGTGCTTTTTTTCTGAGAACAATTTTTACCCCAGAGAGTTTGGAACAAAATTATTTTGAGTAATGGCAAGATCTTTGTAATAAGTGTGTAGCCTCCACTTCCCATCACTCACTTGGATATATAAATCCTAATAGTAATTATTCCAAAGGCAGGCTCATTTCTTTACATTCACAGAAAATTGTCATATCCTTGTAACCACTTTTACTAGACATTAGTGAACAACTAGCAAAACTGACAAATACTTGCTACAATAACACATTAGTTGCTATACATCCTATTTTTACTAGTAGAAGCTCTATTTTCCTATTTTTAAAAAGGATGCTATGTGACTTCCCTACCTCACAGGGCTGTTCTAAGCATCAAATGCTGTAATTAATACAGAGGAAGATCCTATAAAATAAATGTAGACAGTAGCATTAACTAATGTTTGCCTTATAGGAAGAGTTGCTATGATTTCTTTTTGATGATAAACCATGAAATTCAGTTTTGCCTTAATGCCATACAAATTAGAAATCAGGATAGCATTGAAAGAAGACAGGCAGCAGTTATCTTTAAGGAAGGTTGGTCCTATTTTTCATTTCAAGATCCTAATTACCACACAGTGTATTATTGTGATGATGAAAAATGTTGGAATAGATTATGAAAATTCATTACTTTGTTTGGTTGGCTGTTTTAAAAGATAGAATTGTGTGAGTTTGGGGTGTCTTTTAGTGAGATGACAAGACTTTGCCCTCTCTGTACTTCAAGAATTTTTTTTTACTGATTTCCTGGTATACTTTGCTTTTTGCTTTTTCTTTTTTTTTTTTTTTTGGAGGGGGAAGATAGGGCAATTGGGGTTAAGTGATTTGCCCAAGGTCACAAGGCTAGTTTTTGTGTTAAGTGTCTGAGGCTGGATTTGAACTCAGGTCCTCCTGACTCCAGGGCCTCTATTCACTGTGCCTCCTAGCTGCCCCAGGCTTTCCTCTTTTCATTTAGATTATGGGTCAGATCTTGTTATGATAAACTCTAAGAGACAATTCAGACCCTTTGGTTGTACCACAATATTCTACATTATTCCAACATTAGCTGGAACTTAAATATCATACTAATGTAGAATATTAGAACTGAACAGAATGGGATAGATTGTTTTGTACAATCCTTCCCTTCATTTAAAGTGTACTCTCTCATAGCTACAGTTTTGGGGAGTTTTTTGCCAATAAATTCAGTCCTGGTTATCAAGTATTTGGTAACTGGACCTTGCACTCTGAGACCCAGACAAAAGCAGTCCCCTTACTGTTAAGGTGTTTACAGTGTACTGAGAATAGACGATACAGCATTTTCTTGATACCCCTGGAAAAGTTCTCCAAAAGAAGTGGAAAACAAGGGCTTTATCACGTAGTAAAAAGAGCTTTGGACTAGAAATCAAGAAACTTGTGTTCTAATCCCAACCCAGATTTGCTCTCAGCTCCCTTGTCTGTAAAATTAGAGGGCTGAAAATTATTTTAAGTGCCATTCTACTCTGATGTTTTTTTCTCTCATGCTATCCTTTGACCTTGAACCCCATGAGTTACTAGGGCAGACTTCAGTCACTACTGTCAAGGCCATAGTTTAGGTAAACCCCCTGTAATCTCAGTGACGAGGGGGTCCATTATGAAGTCAACTTGAACTGTGTTGACAACATTGAACTTGCAGTAGTAACTCAGTCTGCAGTTCTTAGACAGCACTGAACTTGGGGAAATCAGGGAAAGCAGAAGGACAGTTTAAGAAGTGATTAGGAAAGTGTTTGGAGATGGGGGAGTGCCAATGAACTCTTGTAACTAAATCTAGGACTAAGAGGAGTCAGGGAAAATACTCTAATTTACAGGTGAACTAATTTGACATATATCCAATTCTCTTTTAAAAGGCAAAAGAAATTTAATATTGAGTATCTTCCTCATCCAAATGGAACATGAGTATTGAAATAACATTTTCTCTTATAAAATTCATGGTTCAAAAAATAAACGTTTTGTTGGTATATTGAAATATTGGTGAAAACATTTAATAACACTTTTCATGGAATAAATATTTTATGTAGATGTAAGAATTTAATCATTTGGACTAGAAAATTTAAATTGAATTATTTTCTATAATAGTAGCATCATAAATTTTAATTAAAATCATAGTAAAATTTTAGAATTGATTAGGATCTTAGAGAAGGGTGGTGTCTTGGAGAAAACATTGAACTTGTCATCAAAGCTTGACTTCAAATCTCGCTGCTACTTACTAGCTCTGTGACTTGGATAACTCACTGTGCCTGTTACCTCATCTGTAAAACAAGGGATCTGAACTAGATGATTTCTAAATCTGTGGTCCTTTGAATCTATGAGATGATTATCAGTCCCCTTCCTTTTTAGATAAGGAAGCCAAAGTGAGACAAGATAGTGACATTCTCAAGGTCATTCTGGGAATAGCATCTGTCTGATATCACTCCTGCTTCAATGTTCTGGCCACCACAACACATTGCTTCTTACTATTGTAGTATCAGTTTCAAGTACTCTTTGAAGTAGGCTTTTTTTTTTCATTAGAAATGTTTTGTTTAGCAGTTACAGATGGAAACTATAGACTTGTGTTTGTTAGAATATGTATATTTTATCCACTTGATATATTGCCTTAATAAAGTTCTCTCTTATTAATAGGAGACTGATGACTACAGATATTTTGATCCCAAAATGCTACGAGGCAGTGACAGGTAAGCTAAATTTGACATTAAAAAATCTGAATTTGTCAAGATTCTTTTAAAAATCATTTAACTTTATTTTTAATACTGTGTTTTCATCAGAATAGCTATTCCGTCTCCCAGTTTAGGTCAAAGACCTTCCATTCCTTTCCATAAAGGTGGCTTGCCTTTGCATCTTTTAATTTTTCTAGGATACTAGTGAAACCCTTCAGGCTGCCCTTCTGGTATCCTTACATCTAAGCCATCTCCTTTTCCTTGCTTATACTCCTCGTGGCATTTCTACTTAAGTTTACATTCCACCTATAATTTTGATTCTTAGATCACACATGTTCAGTACATTCTTAGAACATCACCAGAAAAACCACATCCATATTCAATCTCATAATAAAGGAAAGCAGAAGACAAGTTGGTTGCTGAATGGGAACACAATTCATGTGTTCCCAGAGAGGTGAATAAAGGAGTAGATGGGATTTGATCATCATGTAGTCACATGCACTCATTTTATGGGACACTTCTTCATACAAACAACTAATGGTACAGTAGATGGAGTGCTGGGCTTAGAGACAGGGAGCTGTAGTTCAGAATAGACCTCAGACACTTAGTAGCTCTGGGACCCTGGCAGCAAGACACTTAACTTCAGTTTCCTCAACTGTAAAATGATAGTAATAGGGGCAGCTAGATGGCACAGTGAACAGAGCACTGGTTCTGGAGTCAGGAGGACCTGAGTTCAAATCCAGCCTCAGACACTAAACACAAAAAACTAGCCTTGTGACCTTGGGCAAGTAACTTAACCCCAATTGCCCTACTTTCCCCCCCTCCAAAAACAAAACAAAATGATAGTAATAGCACCTGCTTCCCAGTGTTTTTGTGAGGATAAAAGGAGATATTAATAAAGGGCTAAAAGCAGATGGCATATCAAAACCAGAGGATAAAGGTGAAAGTTCATTTGGTTCACAGGCTGTGAATCAGAAGACTTAGGACCATAGGTTACCCAGCAGAGAGTGGAAAGACATGGTGGGTGTAATTAAACTGCACTGTATTACTTAATAATGATTTTTGTGCTAGCAGTGACATAAGATAAATCATCAAAGACTTTTATGACCTCTCTTACTCTACCTACAATTGTTGACTTTTCCCATATAGAGACTATCTTTTTTTGTATTTGTATTCCCAGTATTTAGGATAATGCTTGGCATGTAGTAGCTATTTAATACATGCTTTTTCATTCATTCATATACCACAGTATTTTAGCTACTCCCCAGTTGATAGAATATACTTTGTTTCCAGTTATTTGTTATAACAAAATAAATGTTTATGTACTAAATGTTTATACACTAAAAGAATGTAGTATTAAAATAAAACTTTAATAATATGTTAAGATATCCCTGAAGAAGAAACAAAAGTTCTATCTGAGTTACATATTTCCAGACTATACAATAAAAAGAAAGTAAAAAATAAATTCAATCAATAAACATTGTTTGTTTTGTCAATTCTAAAAACCACAAGTAGGATTTACATTGCTGTCTTTCTTTTTTCCAGCTCAGTTCCAAGAAACAAAAATCCATTCCAGGAGGTAAATTATTGTAGAATAATTTCCCCCCACTTAAAAAAAAATAGTAGAAGAAGTAAAAGGATTTGATCAGTGGTCAGATCTGTCATGAAACACAATAATGTAATTACATTTTGTTGTATATTTTATTTACAAACAATAATTCTCAAGTGTCACAGACATTACTAATGGTGTTATTAAAAACACTAGAAAACAAAGTTCTTAAGATTATTTTTGTAGGAGTTTTACAAAGGGGAGGGATTGAAGAGAAGCCTTCTTATAAAATTGGATTCTAAACATTTGTAAAGAGATTTTAACCACTTTTTTTGTCGAAACAAATACGTTGTAGTAAATTACAAGTTTTTTTCTTTACCCTAGAAATAGGTTTACTTTTTTAAATGCATTTAAAAAAAAATTTCAGGGGCGGCTAGGTGTTGCAGTGAGTAGAGCGCTGGCCCTGGAGTCAGAAGGACCTGAGTTGGGATCTGGGCCTCAAACACTTAACACACACAAACAAAAACCTAGCCCTGTGACCTTGGGCAAGTTACTTAACCCCAATTGCCCTCCAAAAGGAAAAAAAATTTTTTTTTTTTAGAAATGTGACTGTAAGCTTACTATATTTGCTTCAGTAGAACAGGTTTTGTTGATTATAGATATTTATTCTCTAGCACTCTGTCATACTTCGTTCCATCTTTCCTGAGTGATCTTTATGAGCTGAGAGCACTTTGATGATGACAACTTAGACAACATTGCTGATTTGGTCCTAAGATAGCACACTTAGGGTCCATCACCAGGCCTACATTTAAATCCTTTCTATCTTCTAGTCACCTCTACACTATGATAAGGCTTCAGAATAGAGTTTTAGTGGAGAGAACTCATTATCTGCTCTTAGCTAATTACAGACTATAATAATTTTTTCCTTTTATGTCTAAAAATTCAAACTTCATTGCATTTCTTATGAGGAATTATAGTTAAAGTCCACTTAATAAATGGCACTAGACACTTTCTTATATCAATAAGTAACCCTTGTATTAGCATTCCAATTTGGCACCATGTTAACTGTCCTCAGTATTAAAAACCATATATCTCCATGATTAAAGTTTTGTTTCATAACCTGCTTTCAATAAGTGCATTCTTCTTTAACTCACTTTTTGTTTTATCTTTGCCTTTTAGGCAATTGTTTTTGTAGTAGGAGGAGGCAACTACATTGAATATCAAAATCTTGTTGACTACATAAAGGTACGTTTTAGTTATTTCATAGTACTGAATAAGTTCTCAGGCTTTTAAAAGTCCTACAATCTCTAAAGATCCCTTTATCACCAAATACCCCTTTTCTAAGATGCCAACAGGCTTTCACCTACTCAGGAATGGTCAGGAAGAGGGAGACAGCCAGAAAATGGACTTGGGTGATATTAGAGAAGACAGCAGCAGCAGGGAAAGTAATGCAGATGGCTTTTTCCTTCTCTGTTGAGTAGCTCTTTAGACAGTGCTGTAACTTAAGTCTCTGAGACACCCTGTTCTACCTACTTCTTGACTCCTCAAAAACTTTGAATCTCTTGGTGAATCACCCCTTTATGATAAGAATTACCAACTTCCAAGTAGCAAAATCTTTATTAATAACATTGAGCTTGTTTAAGTGGTTCTCATAAATGAAATGGACAATAAAAAATGTTTGTGGTAGGTCATACTGCCAAATTTTAGTGTACTAAAGCTATAATAGAACTTCAGTAGCATGGAAAAGTTCATGCTTCTGGAAAACATGAGTAATGAGAATTTTTCCTGTTATATGGGTGTGATTATATGTGTACATTTATTTATTTGAGTTGACTTTAAGCAAATCTGATTTGTGCAAAGCTCCTCACATGATAGTATCATATTATTTAAGTATACGTCACGTAATTCAGAAGATAATCTATAATTGTATGTGCCACATCTTTACTTTTTAGACAGAGTTAATGCAGTTCTGATAAGCAGTCTGTGTATTGTAGATTTTCCATGATCTTCCCTGGAAGTAAAAGTACTACTATCCTTTGGATTATATTGTAAGTTATCACTTTATTACCTACTTCTAGGTGGACTAGAACATAGAATGTTAGGGCTGGAAGCTTCCTTAAAGATACACTACTCTAAGCTTCACATTTTGCAGGTGAAGAAATTTAGCCCACAGAGAGGTTAAGTGATATTGTGTAATGTCTCTGAGCACGTTGATAGAGCTAGGAATAGCAAGGGAACATGTTAAAACTTGGAGTGAGGAAGACCCAAGTTCAAATGTGTTATCAGACCTTTTCCAGCTCTGTGACCTTGGGCACATCACTTAATCTTTCTCTCCCCCTCAGTTTCCTCATCTGTAAAATGGGGATAATAATAGCACTCCCTCCCAAGGTTATGAGGATAAAACAAGAAAAATTTGTCAAGTGCTTTAAAAATCTTCCAGAGAACCACATTCCTCTTACCAATAACCTCATTTTGATGAGGGACTCTACAATAAATATTTTCCAGTCTAAAGAACCCTGATTGCTCATATTCTTTCTAACTCTGCTTAAGATATGATCAAAATACTTCCATAAAGGACTTTAAAGGAAGTTTTAGAATTTTGTAATGGAGCATCTGAGGTCTCACAAAGGCCATTACTGAAATCACCAAAAATATTTTCTGAATGCAAAGACTAAGAAAAGATATCATTGATAATTTAATATGTAAATTGTACTTTGACACAACTAGATCCTAAAACTTTATTCAAATATCTTTTATATGTTGATCTAAAAAGTGTAGGTGAGTTGTTGTAGCTGTGAATTATGGTCATTCCCAAATTTTAGCATAATGTGTGAGTTAGCAATAAGACAAACTAATTGTAACACAATTTTTCTCCTGGGAAAAAATGCTTAATCTGCTTTTTATCATTTGGGTGTTCTTTAATTAGGAAGCAACAGTAAAAGAATAGAGACCCCAGACTAGGAATCAGAACGCCTTGGTTTTAGACCTGATTTTACCATTAAATTAATTTCCTGAACCTAGGTGAAACATTCACCTTCACTGAGCCTGAGATTTCTCATCTATCAAATGAGAGGTTTAAACTAGGTAATCTTATGAAAATTCTTAAATTATATCCAGTTTTAGGAATAAACATGGGTATATAAGAATTAAATCCCTTTTCTTTATTTCAAAAACTCTTGTGAAGTTACTGTTCTACATAAAAGAAATTCATTTCCAGTAGTATAAAATACCTCTTGGCAAGTGTGTAATTAATATTGTCTGAACTCTCCTTGACTCTTTATTCTCTTTTTCATAGGGCAAACAAGGCAAGCATGTCTTATATGGCTGCAGTGAGCTTTTCAATGCTTCACAGTTTATAAAACAGGTAAAGTCTTACGCTGCAGGTAATTGTCTGTTTATCAGCCTACCTTTTTTAAGGACTTGTTGAGCCGAGTTGACTGAAAGAAACTAAAGTGCATGGTGATATTAATAGGAACGTATTCTGTGATTTGAAGTCATTTTGTATGCTGATTATTAGGCAGAATGCTATTTCATTGTTTCTGTTTGTAAGGTGCTTATGTTCCTGACTTTACCAAGTCTGCCAGTTCTGCTCTCTTTATTTCACTTCTGAGCAAATTCATCCCTGGGAAAGTTGTTTCTTCCTGAAGGCCACATTGCAAGATAATGGTGCCACTGAAGCTTCAATTTCTGATTGCTACCTGCTGGGTTTCACCGTGTCTTTAGTGCTTATTTGCTAAGAATTTTGTCTAACCTTGGCCTTTCTAAAATATGACTAAGGCACTAACAAGTCTGATCAGTGACGATGACCCAGGGACTTAGAAGGCTGAGCATTCATACTCACACATGGACTTATCATCCTTTTTCCTTTTAAATAATCGTCATTTTCTTTTAATAATATTAAAAACTAAATTCAAGATGAATAAAGAAAAGTATTTTTTCACATCGTACCAATGTATACATTTTCACTCTTGAATTAATGTTTTAATGAATTAATATTAACATTTTTGACCAGAAGCTAGAACTTTAGCTGGAATGCTTAGAGTATTAGGTCTGGAGTCAGAAAGACTTGAGTTTCTGACCCGGCCTCAGACGTTTTCTAGTGACGTGACTCTGGGAGAGTTACCGGACGAACCCCTTTTCTCAACTATAAAAAGGGGACGATGCTAATAGGACCTTATTCTCAGAGTTGTGAGAATCAAAGGAGATATTTGTACAAGTGCTGAATGTGGGGGCTTCCCACCTCGTATGTCCTTAATAAAGGCTTCTTTCTTTACTTCCTTGTCTAAAGAGTGTCCTTTTCATAATCTGAATTTGAATAGAATGACATTTATTTTTAAGACTGTAAGTACCATGCTGTATGTTCTCTAAATGAACAGTAGTAAACAACACTGGTGTATAATTTATGGTGAGATTTGGTGACAGAAGAGAATATAAATTTCATGTTCCCTTGAATATTTTTTCTACTCGTTTTAATGATGAAACTAAGACTTTAAAATGACTAATAGATTGCTGTTTTGTTTTCTCCCAAGCTGTCCTTACTTGGACAAAAGTAGCTCAGAAGAACCTCAATATCTGAATCCACTTGGAGCTTGGACAAAGTGTAAAAAAAGTCAGAAGAGCCAGATGCCTCCCTGTCAATAACTTGTCTGTCATAGCATTGAAACTTATATCGTTCCATTAATTTGATAATTTTTAACAGAATACTGTACTTAATATAATGTATACTGATTTAAAAATATTTCAGAAATAAACCTTTAAAGCCATGATATCTCTGTTGTATATGATAGATGAAAAACATCTTTAAAGAAAAGATTCTGTTTAAATACAATGTGGTTATGGATTTTACTTAATTTGCTCACCTCATCAACCACTGTGGATGCTTTAAGACTTTCTCCTAGGTTGATCTCCAAGGCAGATTCTAGCTCTCCTTTGGGCAAGGAACCCAGGGTTATTGGTAAAATATAACATAGGTATGGATATAAAGAGCATAATTTGTAAAGGAAGAAAACAGTAACAACTAAGGATACATATTACAGAAGCTGACACTTGAGCTCAGCTTTGAAGAAGAATTCATTTTGAGATAGGAGGGGATAACCTGTGCAAAGTGACAGGAGAAGGAATGTCAAATTCTAGAGAAGCTAGTTTAATTTGACTTGAATGTAAAGTGCATTAAAGGCAATAATTATTTGTAATAAAGATGAATATGGAGAAAACTATAGGTTGATCATGTTGAAGAACTTATTTTGTCTTTGAAATCCTATGTGTTTTGAGTGATATAGTAAGATTTGTATATTAGGAAAATTGTTTGAGTAGCTTTGAGAAAGACTGGAAAAGGAAGTATTTAGAAGGGAGGCTATTATAGTATAGTGCGAGAAAGATAATAAGGTCCTGAATTCTAAAGGTGGCAGCCATGTTATTGAAGAGATGATGGAAGAAATTTTCTGGAGTTAGAATCTCAAGACAGAGGAGCTTAAGGAAAACTGAGCATAAGTGCCATCTGGACACCTGGAAAGCAGATAGCAAAGGATTCAGAGGAAGGATAAAATGCTATGTACTGAAATTCTATAGGAAAAATTAGCCTAAAAAAAGGACACCATTTTGATGAGAAGAAAAAATGGAGATTGTCCAAAGAAATCAATGTAGGGTGAGAGTGAGGAATCAAGGATGATGCTGACATGAACCTTAGTGATTGAGTGAAAACCCTAAGTTCTTGAAAATAATTTTCATTTTTTCTGTACTTTAAATGTGTATCTGCTGAAAATTAAGTGAGAGTAATTGGAGGCAGGGCTGAGGGACAGCTCCACAGACCTGATTACAGTAATTGATCCAAGTTAAGAACTCAATTTTTATATCATCTTCCAATGGCCAACTAAAAGAAGTTCATTGGTAATCAGAGGAAATAGATAAAAAGCCTGACCTTTATAATCACAATAAGCAGCATTTTCATGAAGTTTGTATGTATGATCTACATCAGAGGGGTCAGACACAAAGTCCATGAGCTCCATGTAGCCCAAAACACTCCCAGGTACCACCAGATTAAAATGTACTTGGGAAATAACTAAATAAAAACCAATAAAAATTGATACCACAATTTAAAGTTAATTCAATATGCATCACAGAGAGATCCTTACTTGCAGATTTTTTATTCAGTCATTTTAGTTTCAGTCATGTCTGACTGTTTATGACCCTATTTAGGGCTTTTTTGGGAAATATAATGGAGTGGTTTGCCATTTCCTTCTCCAGCTCATTTTACAGATGAGGAAACCAAGGCAAACAGGATTAAGTGAACTTGCCCAGGGTTGCACAGCTAGTCAGTGTCTTGAGGCCCAATTTAAACTCACGAAGATGAGTCTTCTTGACTCCAAATCTGGCATTCTACCCATTGTGCCACCTCACTGCCCATATGCAGATTAGTGGACCCCATTTAAAAAATTTTGTAATCTTTAAAAAATTTTTTTTCAAATGCTTTATTAACTTCTGATTTACATCATTCATTTCCGCCAGATTTTGAGTTACAAATTTTCTCCCCGTATTTCCCCTACCCACCTCCCCAAAACAGTGGTCCCACAGGATATCCCCTCCTCCAATCTGTTCTCTCTCCCCTATCTTCCCCCAAGCCCCCTTCGACTTTTCCAGTAGGCAGTAGGGCATGGTGGATCTCCATGGCCCAGTGCCTATATATCTTATTTCCCAGTTACATGTAAAATAGTAGTAATAATAGCGTGTGTGTGTGTGTGTGTGTGTGTGTGTGTATTTTTTTAAACATTTGGTTTTAAAATTTTGAATTCCAGATTCATTCCCCTCCTCCCTTGTCACCCCCCCTTACTGGGAAGATAAGTAATTCAATATAGGTTGTACATGTGTAGCTAAGCAAAACATTAACCATAGTAGATATATTGTAAAAGACTTGACTATATTTCCCTCCCTCCTATCCCATCTCCCACTTATTCTATTCTCTACTTTGATCCTGTCCCTTTTCAAAAGTGGGTGCTTCCAACTTCCCTCTCCCCCAGCCTACCCTCCCTTCTATCATTCCCCCTTCTTATCCCCTTCCCCCCTACTCTCCTGTAGGGTGAGATACCCTATTTAGTGTGTATGCCATTCCCTCCCTGAGCCAGATTCAATGAGAATGAGGTTGACCCATTCCCTTTTGCCTTCCTGTTCTTCTCCTCCATTGTACCCATTTTCCCTTGCTTCTTCTATATGAGATAGGTTACCCCATTCTGTCTCTCCCCATCTCTTCTCATTATATTCCTCTCTCACCTCTTAATTTCACCTTTTAAGTATCATCCCTTCCTATTAGATTGGTCCTGTGCCTTCTGTGTATACTTGTTCACACATATACACACATTCACATGTGTATTCATATGCACATATACCCTCCAATATAGATTTTGTGTGTGTATATATATATATGTATATGTATGTGTGTGTCTCTATATATAAACATATATAGAGACACACATATATATAATCCTATTCCCTTCAACTATTTTCAAACTGAGAAGTTTCCGGAGTTACAATTATCATTTTTCCATGTAGGGATGTAAATAGTTCAACGTTGATAAGTTCCTTATGATTTCTATTCCCTGTTTACCTTCTCATGCTTCTCCTGCTGCTTGTATCTGAATGTCAAATTTTCTATATAACTCTGTTTTTTTCATCAAGAATGCTTGGATGCCTCTATTCCAGTGAATGACAATATTTTTCCCCTGAAACATGATATTCAGTTTTGCTGGGTAGGTGATTCTTGGTTTTAATCCCAGGTCCTTTGACCTCTGGAATATCATATTCCAGGCCCTTTGATCCCTCAGTGTAGAAGCTGCCAGGTCCTGTGTTATCCTGATTGTGTTTCCACAATATAAAAATTGTTTCTTTTGGCTGCTTGTAATACTTTCTCCTTAATCTGGGAAACCCAGAACCTGGCTATAATATTCCTAGGAGTTTTCTTTTAGGGATCTTTTTCAGGAGGTGATCTGTGGATTCTTTCAACCTCTATTTTGCCCTCTGGGTCTAAAACATCAGGGTAGTTTTCCTTGAGAATTTCTTGGAGGATGATTTCTAGGTACTTTCTTTGATAATGGCTTTCAGGGGGGGCGGAGCCAAGATGGCAGCTTAGAAACAGCACTTCCAAGGTGCTCTGCCCCACACCACCTCCAAACAATGTAAAAGGGGAATCTGAACAACTTATGGAGCCCCAACACCCACAGGACAACACAGAAGCTAACCTCCTGCTGAGGACAGCCCGGCTTTCAGGTCGTCCAATAATTTTAAAATTATTTCTCCTGGATCTCTTTTCCAGGTCAGTGGTTTTTCCCATGAGATATTTCACATTGCCTTCTATTCTTTCATTTGTTTGGATCTGTTTAACAGCATCTTGATTTCTCATAAAGTCACTAGCCTTTCATTTGCTCCAATCCTTCCAATTCTGAAGGAATGATTCTCCTCAGTGAGCTTTTGAGATTCTTTTTCCATCTGGCAAATTCGGCTTTTTAAGGCATTCTCTTCGATAACTTTTTGAGCCTCTTTTGCCATTTGAGTTAGTCTATTTTTTAATAGACTAACTCAGGCTGTTGACTCTCATTTCATAATTTTCTTGCATCGTTTTCATTTCTCTTCCCAATTTTTCCTCCACTTCTCTTATCTGCTTCTTAAGGTCCTCTATGGCCTGTAACCAGCTCGTATTTTCATTTGAAGCTTTTGGTGCAGGAGTTCTGACTTCACTGTCTTCCTCCTGTTCCATGCTTTGATCCTTTTTGTACTCAAAATAGGAGTCTAATGTGGGATTCTTCTGTTTGTTTTGCTTCCTTTTCCTGGTCAAGTTGCCACTCAGTTACTTGGCTTTTTGCCACAGTAGGACTCTGCCACCAGAAAGGGGAGCTTCTGTCCCAAACGCTGGGGTTTTCTCAGCTGCCAAAGGTATTAGTTGGGTGCCCTCTCTGAAGCCTCCACACACTCTGGCAAGCTGGTCACACACCCCAGGAACTCCACCCTACACCACAATCCAGATCCAAGAAGGTTAAAGCAAGAGTGATTATCCCTCAGACTGGTCACTTGGTCCCCCTAAACTCTGCAGGCCAGGACCTGAAGCAGCTATGTGTGGCACGGGCTGCATGGCCACTGCATCTCAGCTGCTTCTCACCCTGGGGGCAAAAGCCAGTGCACTCCCAACTATTGTATCCCAGAGTCCACACTGCACTGACCTCTCATTTTCTCCTTGGCATCTATGTGTTGATAGTTCTGGAAACCACCACAGCTGGTCTGAAGTCCCTCCAGACAGTGTTTGGTAAGGCCTGCCCTGGGGCTAAAACCTCTGACTCACGAAGGCCTGGGCTCGGTTCCCAGAGTGCTGCACTGGCTACTCCTTGCCAGGCTTCCAGGCTGTCCTCAGCAGGAGGTTAGTTTCTCTGTGATATTTTGTGGGTTCTGTAGCTCCAAAGTTTGTTCAGAGTCCCCATTTACATAAATTGGGAAAGGTGGAAGCCAGAGCCCCTCAGAAGTCCTGTTTCTACTCCGCCATCTTGACTCCCAAGAAAAGTTTTGTTTGTTTCTCTAAAAAGGAGCTTTATTCATTTCATTTAAATTCATGCAGTTTGAAGTCCATGCAGTAGAGGAGACAAGCGCAATTATTAATTTGCTTCTTGAGGGGAAAAAATGGAGGGAGGGAGGGAGGGAAGACGAGAAAAGCCTCAGTTTCCCTGGGACAGAGGGGGTCCAGAAGAAATGAGACACTTGAGCCTGGAGGCAAGTTCATCTTTGAACAGGAAGACTTTCTGCAGCTTCTGGAGGCAGATGCTTTGCTCTGGACAGGGGCAGGGATGAACCGACCACCTGACCACCCAGGGACCTAGGGGAGAGGGTACATTCACCTTAAGCAGCAAGTCAGGTTAAGGCAGCTTGTGTGGGAGCTTACTCCCACACCTGGAGAGCTGCTCTTGGGAAGAAGAGGCATGAGGAGGGTAGACTTTTGTAGCAACACCTCAAGAAAATGCTATATGTTCTTGTTGAATATTTCCCATTTCAATAGCATTGGACATATAGCTCAGCATACTGAAATATTGATTCCTTTAAAAAACAAAAAAAAAGACAAAAAAGGGAAATGAAAAAATATTGCATCTTTCAGTTGGCAATTTCCGAGCCCACAGTATGGGCCATGTGCACCAGGGTCTTTGCCCTCGGGAGGCTCTAGGGGTGGTGGGACACTCAAGCCAGGCCACAGTGGCAGAAATGGAGTCTCTATGGCCCTGTGCACTGGCTGTGCTGGGCCAGGTCCCACCTGGGTTCAGTCACCCGTCACCTGAGGGGTCTGCCTGTCAGAGGCCTGGTTAGCCAACTGGATGAACATGAGCTGTGCCAGGTCCTGGCCTGCCGGCATGGTGACCTTCTGGATCTGGTACAGCTGCTGTCCATCTGTGAACTGGCTAAACTGCTGCTGTCCTTGCTGGACCTCTGTGTAATCTGCTGTGCACTGGCTGCAAGAGTCTGTATCTGTCCCTGAACAACCTGGGTGCCTGATACAAGCTGTGCTAAGCAGATGTACTGCAGCTGGCTGGCATTTAAGTGCACCAGAATTTGCTGGATTTCCCCTGTGTTGGTGATGATCTGTTGCATCACCTGCATGGTCTGTCCTATGCTGCTTGGTGCCTGCTGGGTCTGGCCCTGGGTCTGGGCCTGGACGATCTGTACCTGCTGGCCTTCAACTTGCATCGTCACTGGGGTGGTCTGGCCATGCTGAGGCTGGGCAATGATGATCTGTTCTGACTGGATAGTGGTAGTGGAAGTAGTGGTCTGTTGGCCAGTCTGCTGGCCCTGAACCTGGACGGCTGCTGCGGGCTGCTGGGCCAATGTGAAAGAGTAGTGGACAGGCTCCGCAGGAGTCACAGATTGGCCCACTTCCTCCTGACGCTTGGGAGGTTTTAGTTCATCTCTTGGAACAATATCGATGAGAAAGTCGAACTGGTCAAACTTTGTAATCGCCATGGCAATGTCATTTCTCTGGAGAGTCCTACGTTTGTTGTCTTCTGTGTGGATCCAGGCTCGTAATGTCAGCTCAGTGATGAATATCTGGGCAGCCTTGGCACAAAGCACGGGGGCTTCAGCACTTGCCCTCTTTACATCTTCATCCAGTTTCATGATCTTCTTCATACGAGCTAATGGAAGTTCCTGCACACGGAAATCTTTCACCGTCAAATTTTGGGATTTCTTCCATGACACGAGGCCAAAAGGACTGTAGGCTCTGCTGAGCATCACTGCTGCTGGTACTGCCAAGCCCTCCATCAGTTTTGAGCCTCCGTAGGCTGCTTTGTCTAGGCCTCTCCGGTGTCCCCTTTCACCTTCGCCTTCCCTGTACAGTTCTGGACTTCTGCTGGACGGAGTTAGAATAGACCCCACAACTCCAAGGCTCTTGTGCTTGCCACTTAACGACTTACTTGCCAGAATCGACACCTGGTTTAAAAACCATAAATACAATATGGAGTAGCTGGTAACATGCAGATCAGTGACTGCCGATGGCTGCTCGGGAAAAGGGCTCGGACTGCCACTGTGTCCGGGCGCCGTGGAGGAGTCCGGCTTGGGGCCGGAGCGGGGGAGGGGGGGTGTATGAGTTACGGAGAACGGAGAGAGCGCGGAGCAGACCGTGTACCCCCTCGGGCCCCCCCAGCTTTCCCTCTTCTTCCCCCCCCACCCCCCGCCACCTTTGGCGCCTTCCCAAGAAAAGTTCTTAAATTTATTTTTAACATTTTTAAATTTTGAGTTCCAAAATCTCTTCCTGCCACCCACTGAAACATTTCCATATTAGCCATATTATAAAAAATAATTCAAAGTTCATCAGTTCTCTCAAGGTTGATAACATTTTTTTATCATTGAAAATTTGAAATAATTGTTGTATTTGATCAGAGTAGCGAAGTCCTTCACAGCTGATTATCACCACAATGCTGCTGTCAATGTGCACAGTCATCTCCCATTTCTTTTCACTTCACTGTGCATCTGTTCATATAGGTCTTGGCATGTTTTTCCTGAAAACTCCCCTCCTTGTTTCTTACAGCACAATAGTACTCAGTCACAGGGATAAGTAAGTGGCTCAGTGGATAGAGTGGTGGGTCTGGAATCAGAAAGACTCTTCTTCCTGAGTTTAAATCCAGTCTCAGATACTGTGTGACCCTGGGCAAGTCTATGTGACTTGCCCTCTTAGCCTCTGTTTCCTCATCTGTAAAAGGAACTGGAGAAGGAAATGGCAAACCACTCCAGTATCTTTGCTAAGAAAACCCAAATGGGGTCATGAAGAGATGGACACAGTTAAAACAATTAACATCACTCAGTCACAATAATATGACACAATTCAACCATTTTCCAGTTGATGGACATCCCTTCAATTTCCAATTTTTTGCTACCACAAAGAAAAAAACTGCTACAAATATTTTTGTGTATATGAATCCTTTTTTCCTTTTTCTTTGATTTTTTAAAAAATATATTTAAGACCTTAATTGTAAAACATCTTTATCTCAGTACAAGGTAAATCAAAAATTTCAAAGTTAATTGGTCATGTAAATTACCATCAACATATATTGTAGCTGAGATTTTGGCATTTTTTTTTGCCTGTAGTTTGCAAGATGTTAAATAGATGAAGCAGTTTTATCAATAAACTTAGCCAGTTTTATATCTCTCTTGGTTACTCCACCACAGTCATGTGAAATAAGAGTTATCTGGACCTTGTTAGACACATTGAGCCATTCAGGGTGGTGATTCATCTTTTCTGCTTGTAGTGCAACTCGGGACATAAATCCAAAAGCATCATACTGATAAACTGAGGAACTGCCAGTGGTTTTCATAGCAGATGTAACATTTTAGCAAATGTGATTGTTTGTGAAAGAAATAATTCTGATCAAAAACTAAATTGCAGCCAAAGTGAGTCCTGTGCTTTGTCACTCTAATCCATTCTGACAGGATGCAGTAAGTGGAGATTCCTACTGATTAAAATTTTTGAAACAGAATTCTTTATATATATAGCATCTCTTTCATTTAAGTCTGACCATCCTGAGGCTTTGAGGTCATGTATAACTTGGTTCCTTTCTTCTGTTGTTAACCAATGAGATTCTGCAGACATGGCTGAGAGGCCCCGGCAACTGCCCAGAGCAAACCATGGTGACTGAAGCTTTTCTTTGATTTCTAGTAGCATTGATGCTGAGTTAAAAGATATGCACAGTTTTATAGCCCTTTTGACATAGTTCCAAATTATTCTCCAGACTGATTGGATCAGTTCACAACTTCACCAATAGTCATTTAGTATACCTATTTTCCCCTATCTCCAGCATTTGTCATAGATTAGGTATGAGCTGGTACCTCAGAGTTTTAATTTGCATTTTTCTAACCAATATTGATTTAGAACATTTTTCAAATGGCTACAGATAGTTTTGATTTCTTCTTTTGAAAACTGTGTTCATATCATTTATCGGTTGGGAAATGGCTCTTTTATGAATTTCATTCTGTTCCCTATTTGTGAAATGATGTGTTTATAAGAGAAACCTGCTATAAAAATTGATGTTACTTGATTGTCAAATTAATATTACCCCATTACTACATTTTAGCTACGTGTAACTAATCAGCTCTTTTAATAAGGTCTATTTTTGCTTTTGCTTTGAGATCATGACTGCTGCATGCCTTTTTTCAGCTGAAGCATAATAGATTGTATTGTGTCTTTTATAAAAACATATTGTTGGATTCTGGTTTCTAATTCATTCTAATATCAGCTTGTTTTATGGGTGATTTCATCCTATCCACATTATAGTTATGATCACTAACTAACTGTGTATTTCCTTCTATCCTGTTTTCCTCTGTTTATCTTTCTGTTTTATCCTGTCCTTCCTCAAAAGTCTGTTTTGCTTGTAACCACCACTTAATCTTCCCTCCCTTTTTATTGTTTCTTCTCCACTTCCCCCCAAAACTCTTATCTATTTCCCCTCCTATCTGATAGATTTCTATACCCAGCTGACTATGTATTTATATTCTTCCCTCTTTAAACCAATTCCAATGAGAATGGGATTCAAGCATTGCCTGCTACCAACCCACCCATTTTCCCCTCCACTGTTAAATCTATTCTTTGATTACCTTTTATATAAGAACATTTTCCCTATTCTACCTCTCTTCCCCCTTCTCCCATTGCATCCCTCTTTCTCACCCCTTCACTTTTCTCCCATTGGAGACCATCCCAACATAACTGACTCACTCATGTTTTACCACACCCCTGCCATCTGTGTAGACTACTTTTAACTGCCCTAATAATAAAGTTCCTAAGAGTTGCATGCATCGTCTTCCCATATAGGAATGTAAACAGCTGAATGTTGAGTCCCTTATGATTGCTCTTTCATGTTAACTTTTTTATGCTTCTCTTGGGTCTTTTTTAATTGAATGTCAGAGTCTTTATTCAGCTCTGGTCCTTTCATCAGGAATGCTTGAAAATCCTGTTTCATTAACTGTCTGATTTTTCCCCTGAATGATTATACTTAATATTGTTGGGTACATTGTAATCCTAGCTCCTTTGCGTTTTAGAATACAAAACCTGCTAAATCTTGTCTTATTCTGCCTGTGGCCCTACATCTTATACAAATATCTCTTTGATATTTAAATGTTATTGGACTCCCTGAAAGCCATGATCAAGAAAAGAATGTAGACATCTTTCAAGAAATTATCAAGGAAAACTGCCCTGATACTCTAGAACCAGAGGGTAAAATAGAAGTTGTAGGAATCCACTGATTGCCTCTTGAAAGAGATCCCCAAAAGAAAATTCCTAGGAATATTGTAACCAAATTCCAGAGTTCCCAGGTCAAGGAGCAAGTATTACAAGTAGCCTGAAAGAATTTGAGTATATTGAAAATACAATCAGGATAATAAGACCTAGTGTAGCACCCTAGCATACCCAGGGTGGCTGCCAACACAGGTTCCTAGATCTGCTTTTTTAAAGGAAAGCAACTCAAAATGGGTTAACAATCTTACTTTAATCAATCAAACATATATCATTTACCTAGAGCAGGGGAAAAAATCATCACCCCGAACTTCAGAGAATACAAACAAGTTACAAGCAGAAGTTACAAGCACACAGAGAAACAGATCAGCAGACAGGCTTCCATCTATCTGACCATTACATCCATACCTAGTCCATTACCAGAGAGGGAAGCACAAACATCTGAGTTTTCCAAGCTGGGGGACTCAATGGCTGCCCAGAGTCTCATCTGGTCAAATCACACAACTCTTTTCAGTGTGAGCCCCAAAGCAAAACCTCACATCAGGGAGAGAGAGAGAGAGAGAGAGAGAGAGAGAGAGAGAGAGAGAGAGAGAGCCTTCTCCTGGGCCAGATAATGTCACAGCCCTCTTGACCCACTGCCCAATCACACAGCACCAAGGTGTGGGTGTTCCTGAAAAACAAGCCTCCCATCACAGGCTCCATGTGACCACATTCAGCCTATTAGGAGGCAGAGTATATTTTCAAATCAGGGAAGGTTCTCAGAGTCACTTAAGCCTATCAAAGGGCCAAGGGGCAGGGAAGATCTTCAGATTCCCATTCCCATAACACCTAGCAGCTTCTATATTAAGGGATTGAAGGGCTTGGAATATAATATTCTGGAAGTCAGAAGAGCTAGGATTAAAACCAAGAATCACCTACCCAGCAAAACTGAGTTTAATACTTCGGGGGGGGGGGGGGCGGGGGATGAACATTCAGTGAAATAGAGAACTTTCAAGCATTCTTGCTGAAAAGACCAGAACTAAATAGAAAATTTGACTTTCAAATATAAGACCCAAGAGAAGCATGAAAAGGTAAATAGGAAAGAGAAATCATAAGGGACTTATTAAAATTGAACTGTTTACATTCCTACATGGAAAGATATGTGTAACTCAGAGACCTCAGTATTAGGGTAATTGGAGGAGATAGATAGATAGATAGATAGATAGATAGATAGATAGATAGATAGATAGATAGATGATAGATGTCACAGGGTGAGTTGAGTATGAAGGGATGATATCTAAAAAAATAAGGTGTGAAAGGAATATATTAGGAGGAGAAGGGGAGAGATAGAATGGGGTAAATTATCTCACATAAAAAAGTTTCACAATGGAAGGGAAGAGGGGGGAGATAAGAGAGAATAAGTGAACCTTACTCTCATCAGATTTGGCTTAGGGAGGGAATAACATACATACTCAATTGGGTATCTCACCCTACAGGAAAGTAAGAGGGGTAGGAGGGCAGATTGGGGGAGAGGGTAGTCAAAAGCAAATACTTTTGAAAAGGGAGAGGGTCAAAGGAGAAAACAGAATAAATGGGGGGCAGGATAGGATAGAGGGAAATATAGTTAAGTCTTTCACAACATGATTATTATGGAAGTGTTTTGCATAACTATACATGTATAACCTATATTGAATTGGTTGCCTTCTCAATGAGGATGGGTGGGGAGTGAAGAAGGGAGAGAAATTGGAACTCAAAGTTTTAAAAGCAAATGTTAAAAATTGTTTTTGCATGCAACTGGGAAATAAGATATACAGGCAATGAGGCAGAGAAATCTATCTTGCTGTAATGGGAATGGGAATTTGAAGATCTTCCCCTTAATAGACCTAGGGGGGAGTTTGAAGGGCTCCCCTGCTTTGAAAGTAAACTCTGGAGGCGGAGCCAAGATGGCGGAGTAGAAACAGCATTTCCAATGTGCTCTGCCCCACACAAATTTCAAATAATGTGAAAGGGAGCTCCAAACAACTTCTGGAGCCACAGCACCCACAGAACGGCACAGAGAAGCTAACCTCCTGCTGAGGACAGCCCAGCAGCCCTGCAGGGAGCAGCCAGCACAGCGCTCTGAGAGCAGGCAGCACAGCTCGCTGGGAACCAACAGCGCAGCCCGCAGAGCCGAGCCCAGGTCCACAGTTTTAGCCCCAGAGAGGCTGGGCCAGCAGCTGGCTGGAGGGACCCCAGAACACCAGCAATTGTGGCGATTCCAGAATTATCAGCACAGATATGCCTAGGACAAAGTGAGAGGTTAGTGCCCTATGGATTTTGGGACCAGTATTTGGGGAACTCTTGGCTTCCTCCCCTGGGGGTGAAAAGCTGCTGAAGAAACAGCTGCACAGAAGCCATTTTGCAGCATCAGTAGTAGCTCTAGCTCCTGGTCTGCAAACTGTAGGAAGATCCAGCAATCAGTCTGGGGGTTAATCGCTTTTGCTTTAACCTGCCTGGATCTGGATTGTGGTCTGGGGGGGAAGTTTGGGGTGGGTATCCAACTTGCCAGAGTGGGTGGAGGCTTTATAGAGGCCACCCAACTGGCGGAAGTTGTGAAGACCCCACGTTTGGGCGGAAGCTCCCCTGTCTGGTGGCAGAGTCCTACTGTGGCAACAAGCCCAAAAATCAAGTAATCAAGTGGCAACATGCCTAGGCAAATGAAACAAAATAAACAGAAAAGTTCAACACTGGACTCCTATTTTAGGGGCAAAGAGGCTCAAAGCATGGAGGAGGACTGTGAGGTCAGAACTCCTGCACCAAAAGCCCCAAATGAAAATACAAGCTGGCTACAGGCCATAGAGGACCTTAAGAAGCAGATAAGAGAAGTGGGGGGAAAATTGGAAAGAGAAATGAGAAAGATGCAAGAAAAGTATGAAATGACAGTCAACAGCCTGACTGAGGAAAATAACACCTTAAAATAGACTAACTCAAATGGCAAAAGAGGCTCAGAAAGGCAATGAGGAGAAGAATGCCTTAAAAAGTCGAATTTGCCAGATGGCAAAAGAATCTCAAAAGTTCACTGAGGAGATTCATTCCTTCAGAGTTAGACTGGAGCAAATGGAAGCTAGTGACTTTATGAGAAATCAAGATACTATTAAACAGATCCAAACAAATGAAAGAATAGAGGGCAATGTGAAATATCTCATGGGAAAAACCACTGACCTGGAAAATAGATCCAGGAGAGACAATTTAAAAATTATTGGACTAGCTGAAAGCCATGATCAAAGAGAGAACCTAGAAATCACCCTTCAAGAAATTCTCAAGGAAAATTGCCCTGATGTTTTAGATCCAGAGGGCAAAATAGAGGTTGAAAGAATCTACAGATCACCTCCTGAAAAAGATCCCAAAAAGAAAACTCCCAGAAATATTATAGCCAGGTTCCAGAATCCCCAGATCAAGGAGAAAATACTACAAGCGGCCAGGAAGAAACAATTTCAATATTGTGGAAACACAATCAGAATAGCCCAGGACCTGGCAGCTTCTACATGAGGGATCGAAGGGCATGGAATATGATATTCCAGAGGGCAAAAGAACTGGGAATGAACCCAAGGGTCACCTACCCAGCAAAACTGAGTATTTTGTCTCAGGGGAAAATATGGTCATTCAGCGGAATAGAGGACTTTCAAGCATTCTTGAGGAAAAAACCAGAGTTGAATAGAAAATTTGACATCCAGACGCAAGAAGTAAGAGATGCCTGAGAAGGTAATCAGGGAAAAGAAATCAAAAGGAACTTATCAAAGTTGAACTATTTACAGTCCTACATGGAAAAACAATAACTGTGTTTGATGAAACCTTTCTCATTATGAAAATAATTGAAGAAGGGTACATGGCATATGTTCACAGATATACATGGATAGAGGGCACAGGTTGAATTTGATGGGAAGGGATGATTCTTTTTCTTTTTTTTTTTTTTTGGAGGGCAACTGGGGTTGGGTGACTTGCCCGCTCTGCTCGCTGCGCCACTTAGCCGCCCCAAGGAAGGGATAATTCTTAAGTGGTGAAGTCAAGAGATGAGAGAGGAAAGTGGCAAGAGGAGATGGAGAGAGACAAGGTAGGGTAAACTATCTCATGTAGAAGAGGCAAGGGGAAGTAGTTGCAGGGGAGGGGAAGAGCAGGAAGGCAAAAAGGCAAAAGCATATTCTCATTGAAGTTGGCTCAAGGAGAGAATCACATACATACTAAATGGAATATCTTACCCTCACTCACTCTCCTGAGTAGGGGAAAGGAGGATGAGAGGGGGGATGATGGAGGGGAGGGCATTCTGGGGAGAGGGGAGGTTAGAAGTACCCACCATCAAAGAGGGACAGGATCAAAGTAGGGAATGGACCAGGTGGGAGGTGAGACAGGTGGGAGGGAAATATAAGCAGTCTTTTACAATATATCTACTATGGTAATGTTTTGCATAGCTATACATGTACAACACATACTGAATTGCTTATCTTCTCAGAGGGAGTGGCTGACAAGGGAGAAAGGGAATGAATCTGAAATTCAAAGTTTTAAAATTAAATGTTTCATAAGATGTCCAGGAATTGGGGCTCAGAGATTCACCTTGCCCTAATGGCAAAGTCGAAGGGGTTATAGGAGAAGATATGGGAGAGAGCAGATTGGATGAGGGGATATCTAGTGGGACTGCTATTCTGGGGTGGTGGGTAGGGAAAAAATGGGGGGGAAAATGTAACTCATAATCTGGTGGAAATGAATGATGTAAACCAGAAGTTGATAAAGCATTTGTTTAATTTTAAAAAAAAAAATAAATAAATAAATTTTAAAAATAAAAAGAAAGTAAACTCTGCCCCCTAATAGGCTGA
>WOXC01004825.1:0-31616 GCA_011680675.1 Gymnobelideus leadbeateri | reverse complement strand
TACATATAGGCCACTTGTTCTCAACCAAGAGTTGGGAGACATATTTCACTCTACCCCAAAGCAAGGGATTCCAAAAAATAAAATACCCTAAACTAAATTTTATTAAGAGGTAATATATCCAGGACAATATAGGTCATGGTGTTATTCTATTTAAGTCATTGTCAGCCCACTTCAATAGTATCATCTCCACTTCTTGGCACTGGCTTCACAATGACATTGATAAATCAGTGGCCAGCAGTGGGTGACTAACACTGGTCAGCCTCTGGAAGGCAATATCTATCGCTGCCTCACAGAGTTCACATGAGTTTCAAAATTATTTTCCTTCACATTATTGTAGGCATTATCTAAACTGTCCTCCTGGATCTAATTAATATATTCTATATTGGTTCATAAAAGTTGGCACAATAATATAATATTATGCCATATATAGTATATATATGTATGCACACATGTATTTATATATGTACATATTTGTACATATGCATAAATATATTTCTTTTTTTAAGCTCTTTTTTTTTTTTTTTGCTTTTTGGAGGGCAATTTGGGGTTAAGAAACTTGCCCAAGGTCACACAGCTAGGGTTTTTTTGTTTGTGTGTGCGTTAAGTGTCTGAGGCTGGATCTGAACTCAGGTCCTTCTGACTCCAGGGCTGGTGCTCTACTCACTGAGCCACCTAGCCACCCCCATAAATACATTTCTAATCTCTATTCCCACAACTAGGCTCTTTCCTGAGTTTCAACCCTGTACCACTAACAGTCTATTAGACAGCTAATTCATTCATTTAATAATCATAAAGACATAGACAAAGGAAAATAGGTAATCATGTTTCAATACACTTGGTTTTCTTTTAAATCTTATATATTTTATTTTTATTCATTTAAAAAAATATTCTGAGGAGGAAGTCCATGGCTTTTAGCAGGATGTCAAGTACTCTATTTTACACACACAAACGTATACGTTAAGAATTCGTGCATTATATTCATATACCATATACCACAATTTGTCTTCTTCAATGAGTGGGTGTCCAGTTGCTTCAAACCCTTTGCATGTTCAAATGTTATTATTGTTTTATTAATTGGTTATCAAAAATGCTTTGTATCTATATTTATCATGAGTTCATTAATAAAATAGATGATATTATATACAATCATAAATTGTATAAGAAATTTACGAAAAAAAAGTCTCTAAAAGCTAACTATATGTGCTTTCAAAGGCTAATTCAGAAGCCAAACTTTTCCTTTTCACCCTATGCTGTATTCTCCAGCCATGATATGAGAATTAATTTCTTAGTCACTGAATTAAATTACTGTGTTGACTCAATATAAACTGAACTAGTGAAAACATAGAGACTTATGGAAACTACTGTGATACCTTGGAAAGGTTACTATGTTACAACACAGCATTTGCTGTGATTTAAAAAAAAATAATAATGGGGCAGAATGTACAATGACAGAGGAAATGGAGTAAAGGCGGGAGAAGAAAAGATAGATGGCTTTTGTCTTCATTTCACTATTCAACTAACATTGCCCTTTACAATTTTGCCTACAATCTTCTTGGTCTTACCCAAAGATGGCCTTTTTTCAAATCTCTTCTTCTTGACCTCACAGCAGCATTTGACATTGTTGTTCATCTTGTCATGCTAGAGCCTCTCTCCTCCCTGAGTGTTCATGACATTGCTTTCTCTTTTTTCTCCAATGGCCTAACCAATATTTTTTGATTAACCATCATCAACAACCACCTACTTAACAGTATATTTACCTGAAGACTTTGTCTGGGCCCTCTTCTTTTCTCTCTCCCAGAGATGTTATCAAATCTCATTGGCACAATTGATGTCTCTCAACCTATATTTCCAAAAGTAGACTGAGTTCAAATTTTGCATCACTAACAGCTCATGGGAGAGTTGATTCATCCATTTAACAATTATTTATTAAGTACCTAAATCTCTGGAAGCATAAATATGGTACAAAGTTCCTGCCTTCAAGGAACTTATATTTTATAGGGTAAATATCATGTATAGATAGATAGATAGATACAGAGATAGATATAGATAGATAGATAGATAGATAGATAGATAGATAGATAGATAGATAGATGATAGATAGATATAGATAAGTAAACATAAAATATAAATTATTTTTTTCTTTTACAGAAGAAAGGAGAAAATTAGCATCCAAGTACAAATATAGGCATCATGGAATTTGGAAAGACAACAGCCTTAGGTGTCAACACCCAGATTCAAATCCTAGGTGTCTGGTGCTTATTAATCATGCAATCATGAGTCTCAGTTCCCTCATCTGTAAATAAAGAGATGGTATGAGATAGCCTCTAAGGTTTCTTCCATGTCCAAATCTATGATCCTATGAAATAAAAGGTGGGAGAGGACTAGCTAAACACAAGAAGAGGAGAGGGGAAAGATATGTGTAGCAGCAAGCACCCCACCATACCCAGGGTGGCTGCCAACACAAGTTCCTAGATCTGCTTTTCTAAAGGAAAGCAATTCAAAATGGGTGAACAATCTTGCTTTAATCAATCAAACATATATATCATTTAACTATTTCATGGGAAAAAGTCAGCACCCTGAACTTCAGAGTATACAGACAGGTTACAAGCAGAAGTTACAAGACAGAGAAACATTTCAGCAGGCAGGCCTCCAACCATCCAAACTCTAGTCATAGTTACCAGAGAAGGAATTATCAATATCTGGGTTTTCCTGGGGGGGTGGGGGGGTGCTCTCAATGGCTGCCCAGAGTCTTGACTGGTCAAATCACACAACACTTCTCAAACTGAGCTCCAAAACAATGCCTCATATCATAGGTTATATAGCCTTCTCCTGGCTCAGAGAATATAACAACCCTCTTGACCCAATGCCCAATCACAAAGCATCTCCTGAAAAACAACCCTCCTACCACAGGCTCCAGGTGCACTTGAGGCTATCAAAGGGTCTAGGGTCAGGGAAGATCTTAAAAATTTACATTCTTATAAGAATATGGTGGTCAGAGTTTGCCACAAACTTAATGAGTAATCACTGACATGACGTTGTTTAAAAAATAATAATAACAATTTAAATATATATATATATATATATATATATATATATATGTAGTCAAATAATGTTAGAGGTAATAATGACTTTCAAGGTCAATTAATTTAAATCCCTGTTTAACAATAAGGAAACATGTCTACACAAGTGCCTCAGAGTAAACTTTTTGCTTCATTTAAATTATATTCCTATTAAACATTATTAGGTATATTTCTGGCTACAAGGCTTTAAAAAATGATATAAAAATCTGGAAATCATTCAGAAGAACCCTACAGAGAATAAGAATTTTAAGGTCTACAATCACTTAAACATAATTTTAACTATACTGGCAGACTTCCTCAGATCCTTACTGAGCCCCATATAATGGACATGCAGCCTGCATTCATCAGAAATAAATGACAGTCTTATTTGTGTGTGTACGCTCACATATACATATATACAAATACACACAAAGTTATGTATAGCTATATGTACATATAATATTGTATATCTATTTCTTTGAGTTTTGAGAATATAAATATTTATATTTGTATATATGTGTATATATATACATAAATGTATACATATAGGCATAAATATTCCAAACTCAGTCAACCAGTATTATATATCCTGTATTACATATTTAATATTACACTTCAAATCTATAAAATTGATATAAACATATTAATAGACATGTATTTAAATATTTTAAATAATAATATATTAGGCAACATATGTATATCTCTCTATACACATATACACACAGAGCAGAAGCAGGAAAAATAGGAAGAATTTTAAGTGAAACAAATATGATCTTGATATAAGAAACTTCTGAGTATGTATCTGTATATAAACACATATACATGCATACACACATATGCAATACATGACTTTTCATCTTATTCTTCACAAAAATGCTGTATGTTTTTAAATCAATAATCCCTCTTAAATTCCCAGGAAATCTTAAAGTAACTTCTATAAACTCTTTCATTAGGCTAATTTTAATAATAATGTTAAATAGCGTCACATATACATGGAACTTTTGTTTTGTTTTGCTTTGTTTTTAATCTAGAACTGCAGTTTCACTGCAGGTGGGAGCATGGTATTTCTTGTTCAACTCATAACCTTTGCAAATTATCACTGGGTCAATATGATGTTAACTGGTTTGCCTAGAGTCACAGAGATGGCTCTTAGACAAATTTCCCTCTCACTTTTGCCAACTCATCACCCAACCACTTGCCTTTTTAAGAAGTTGTTTCAATTTGTTTGTTTTCCTGAGTAGAGCCTCTGAGAATTTGTAAAAATACCCTCCTTAGAAAACCCCACTGATTTTGATGTGTACAAGGTGATGCATCGAAGGAGCTGGAAGAGATGAGTGACTTAGCTGTAATTATAGACCTAGTAAGTGGCTTAGGCAAAATTAACATCCAGGTTTCTGGGCTCCAAGTCCAGCATTCTCTCCATTATAATATATTGTAAACAGTAAAATCCATCAATATAACACTTGAGCACAATTTAACTCTAAGAGGAAAACTCCTTTTGGAACAAAATTTATTTTTTTTAATTCCATTATATTCTACATGTAATATGAACTTTTTTTTTGGAGGGCAATTGTGGTTAAGTAACTTGCCCAAGGTCACACAGCTAGGTTTTTGTTTGTGTGTGGGTTAAGTGTCTGAGGTCGGAACCGAACTCAGGTCCTTCTGACTCCAGGGCCGGCACTCTACTCACTGTGCCACCTAGCCGCCCCTAATATGAACTTCTTAAATCATGTTTTTCTTTCCAAATTGTGGAATGCTTAATAATTAAATATTGATTTTTGTTCAGGTTCATCTCTTATCTTTAAATTATAGAGCTATTCCTGAATATTCAGCTCTGATATAAACTACTCCTGCTACTCAAAAATTATGATTGGTGGTAAGTACAATATGTTATTATTATATATGTAAAGTTTTTTTTGTTTTTTCTATTGTGAATTCTAATTGAAATGGAGTGAAATGGGAGGAAATCCACTGCTAAAGGAGGAAGGGAACAAAGATGGCATCTGATGGCCAATTATCTAAGACTGGAAGACAGATTCAAGAAGGACTTACAAACCTTGTACCCTTACCAAATAATCTACCTTGGCTAGAAATCAAAGAGCTTCGTCTAGCATTCCCACCACTCAAAGTAGGAAAGAGAGACTTGGAATGCTCAGAGATAATTTCTCTCTTAAGATACTGACTGGGAGGAGGAAGAAATTGAGATTGGTGCCAGCTCTACTGGGTCAATTTGTTAAATTTCTGCAATTTCACTACTGCATTAATCCATTTTAAAACTAATCCTGAGTATATTCTCCTTCAGTTACTAGGAGTAAAATATATATTTTAATATTTAAGAACATTTGCAGGATTGGAAATGACATCAATAGTAACCAACTCTCATCCATGTCTATGTAGCAATCTCTTCTAAAGCATCTCAAACAAGTGGTCATTCAGTCTTTTCTTAATGACCTCCAAAGATAGAGAATTCATTGCCTTCCATATCAAGTCATTCCACAGAAATGATTACTTTAAATTTATTCTTATTGCTCCCCATTATTCATAGTGCTAGAAATGTGGGTGTATATATACACACTTATGTAGGTATGCGTGTACGCTAGCATGCGAAATATACATGTACACATATAGATGTGTATATATACATATAAAGATATGTATATAGGCATAAATACATACGTAGTTTCATGAAAGGTGTATGTGGGTGTGGTATGTGGTGTATGTGTGTGCACGTGCATGCACACACATGCTTGCAAAGGTATTACATAGGAGACAAGTAGAGGCCTTCATTCCTTTCTAAATTTAGTCACCTCAGATTTATTAAGGACCTGCTAGTGACCAGGAGACATTGTAAGTGCTAGAGATAAAAAGAAAATTAAAAGACAGTGTGGGCTTTCAAGGAACTTGCAGTTGAGTGGGAATTATAACATGTAAATTATTATATACAAACAACATATGTACAGGATACATTGGGTGTAGTTTCAAAGGGAAGGTGTAAAGAAGGAGTGGGAAAGAGCTCTTGAAGAAGGCAAGACTAACTGAGACTTGAAATAAGCCAGGGAAGGTAGGAGGGGAGAGGAGAAGAAGCATTCCCAATTGTGAAGAATAGCCAGTGAACAAGCTTGGAATCTAAAGCCAGAGTACTTTTTTTTTTTTATTTTATCTGGAAGTAATAAGGAGCAACCAGAGTTTAGTGAATTAAAGAGGACAGAGTATGATCAAACCTTTATTTTCTGGAAGTCCACTTGACTGCTGAGTGGGAGTATGGATCTTTGTGGGGAAAGACTTGAGGCAGACAGAATAGGCAGACTATTACAATAGATCAGGCATGAGGAAATGAAGTCCTGAACCCGAGAAGTGGCAAAGTCAGAGGAGAAAATGGGACATTATTGAGGCTATAAACTACAGGATTTCATAACTAGTTATGGGGAGGCAGGGGACAATGAGTGAGGATTCCAGAATAATACCTAGACTGTGGACCTGGCTGAATGGGGGAATGGTTGTACTATGCATGGTAACATGGAAGTTAGAAAGAGGGAAAGGTTTGGAGGGAAAGAATGATTGCAGTTTTGGACAAGTTGTTCAGAATGTTTAATGAAACAACCCATTTAAGATGTTTAATGGGCAGCTGGGAATCAGAGATAGGAATTAGGAAGAGAGGTTAGGAATAGCCAGATAGCTCCAAGAGTTATCTGAATAGAGGTAATAAATGAAACCATAATGGTCGATGAGATCATCAAGTGAAATACTATAGAGTGCAAAGAGGGCTGGGGGGACACACTAGACATATATCTTCCTGTATGCTCACTGAAAGAAAGGAGTGGTACGGCAGGTGGAAACGGACAAATATGACTTCTGTTCACTCAACAAGAATGTTTCACATGATGATTATTTACATGTTATTGCATTAGGCATTCTTTATCTAGTCTTAACTTGGATACCAGTCCTTGGCCTCAGGGAAATTATCTTCTAGCAAGGGAGATCATTTGAATGATACATACACATACAAAATATACATTACTTAAACACATGTGTATATATATAAATATAATAACATACATATATGAACATGTATATTCCATATGATAATTATAAAGGGGGAAGGAATAATAAGCAGCTGGGAGGCATAAGAAAAGTGGTGGTAGAGGGGAACATGGAACAAGCATTTGTTAAGTGCCTACTATGCATCAGACACTGTGTTAAGTGACTTTCAAATATTCTATTAAATTCACATAACAACCCATTGAAGAAGGTGCCTGATTTTATAGATAAGAAAATTGAGGCAGAGGTTACTGAGACAGTTAATTAAACTTCTCATAGATAGTCAATGTCTGAGCTAGGATTTCAACTCAGATCTTCCTGACTTCAGGCATAGTACTTTATTCACTATGCCACTGAGGTGCTCATAGAGAGGGTAATAATTCTGTGATAAGCATTTCTTCTCAGCTATGTGGCTTGAGTTCAATAAAGGTAACTCACATGACAGAAGGAAATAGACAGAGAAGCAGTTTAAAAACATGCTTGACTGAAGCCTGGAGACTGAGGCATATAATTTTGCAAGGTTAATTCTATCTATCCATTCTAAGGCATATGGAGATAATCAACAATGTATTAAATTAACCCCTATTTCTGTCACTACAGTTGTCATATTTTCAAGACCATAGGTCTGTAAACAGGTCTTTAATCAGTCATAATATATTATCTTGGGAACAATTTCTACAGCAACCAACCATGAAGTTATCAACCCAGGATTTATGGCAAAATGATAGAATTTAATAAGGAATATCACCTAAGTCAAGGGAGAAAACATTCCTTCAAAAACCAATAGCTCTGCTGAAAATAAAGGAAGCAACTTAACGCCAATGGCAAGAAAAACTGACTTTAACCTAAATGGTTATCTTACTCACATCTGGAGATATAAAGATATGAATATGCCCCTTTGTGTATCTATCTATGGGGCAGATAGGTGGTGTAGTGGATAGAGAAACAGGCCTGGAGGCAGGAAGACCTGTCTTCAAATCTGACCTCAGACACTTACTAGCTATGTGACCCTGGGCAAGTCACTTAACCCTGTTTGACTCAATTTCTTCATCTGTAAAATGAACTAGAGAAGGAAATAGTAAACCACTCCAATATCTTTGCCAACAAATTCTCAAATGAGGTAACAAAAAATAGGACATGACTAAAACCACTGAACAACAATATCTCCCTATCATCTGTTTATCTGTTGATCTTTAACACACATTTAATCCTTTTTGGAGACTTTTAGAAAAGATTTGGATAATCATCTCTCATGGTAGTAAACAATGGTTGATTTATTCCACTACAAAGAATTGATTGATCATAGACCTTAAGAACAAAATAAACCGTGCATTCCATTCTCCTGCAGGAAGAGATTATCTCCTTTCCTACATTATATCCTCTGGTGTTCTTACTAGACCATTTTAAAACACTGTGAATGATTGAACATCCAAAACTCCCCTGAGAACCAAGTCCACAATCAATAGAGCTGTATGTTAAATCATAGTATGGCTCCAAGCATTTCAATAAGTAGGTATTGATGTATCCTTACCTCTTTAGTATAGAAACATATATTAAATAAACTTCATGCTCTATGGCCAGGTTGACAGGCAAAGTGGAATCTTAAGCATTTCATTGGAAAACTCAGACAACTGCATGAATCCAATCTGTATAGTTTTGGTTCCCATTTCCACTTTCCTTAAAGGGAATTATCTATATCCTTTTACATTCACAGATGGCAAAAGGAATCAAGACTCTATTTTCAAAAATGAATTTACATCTCTAAAAGAACTGGGTTGGTTGTACATATTTACTTCAATTTAAATAACCATCAATTGATTAAATAGCTGATAAAAATAAGAAACTATGCTAAGAATTGCAGATACAAAGATAAAGATAAAAAAATAGTTCCAGTTCTTAAGGATTTTATATTCCTTGTATACGGCATGTGTTTGTGTGGCAGGGGAGAAAGGGCAGGTGTAATGCCATGTGCACATATAAGTAAACACAGACAATTTGAGAGAACACTAAAAAGTGGTAGTGGATTGGGGTGGGAATCAAGGTAGGGAGTGGGAAAATGGGGTAGGAATGATCCTGGAAAAGAGTAGGGCTGACCATAATAGAGCTACAGATTGATAAGGCATAATTACAGTAGAAAGAACAGTTGCTCAGAATGACAGATTTGTAAAAGGAAGTGGGCAAATGGCACATAAGGCAGTCAATTTCAAATTAATTTCTGTCTAATTCATTGAAGAGTTCCCACATCAGAGACTGAAGAATCATTAAAATCTAAGGTTACTGGATCATAGAATCATAAGAGAGGAAACTAAGGCTTAGAGAAGTGGTCCCTCTGGACCTATGTCTCTATATTTCATTATCTCCCCTATTTATTGCTGCTTCAAGATCATTAAAGAAGGGGGGGTGGCAGCAGTATTGGTATTTATTAGATATTTATTTTTTCATATTAGAAGTAATTGTGAATACACAACAGAGTGTGGAGGTCACAGATTCACATGTTTCTCACCCTTAAGCATATATGAAATAGTAAGTTCTCCAGGTCTTGGATACTCTCCCTTCTCAACTCTGTCTATTGACTTGGTTTCCTTTAAGTACCAAGAAAATCCAATCGTTTACAGGAAGTCTTTCCCAACTCCTCTTAATGCTATTGCCTTGCCTCTGATAAGTATTTCCCATTTATTTGGTACATATTTGTTTGTCATCTCCCCCATTGGAGTGTGAGCTCTTTGAAGTCAAACACTGTCTTTTGTTTCTTTTTATATCCCTAGAACTTAGTACAATTCCTAGTACGTGGTATTTACCTAATAAATTTCTGTTGATTGATAAGGAATCCAAGATTAATAAACATTTAATCACTATAAATACATACACATCAGAGCAATGCAAGAATGCCTCAGTGGGTATATTCTTGAGCTGGATTATAACTAGAATTAAGCCCTGAGTTTAATTAATCAATTAAAGGAGTGAGAGATATCTGAAGCAAAGTTTTACCTGAAACTCCAGTTTGGGAGATCTCAGTGGTTGACCATGGCAACAAGCACATGGTTTAAATAGACTGAGTCTCAAAAACAAAAGATAACACTATACTAGGAATCACAAAAAGGAATAGTAGAATGTAAGGATATATAGATGATAATGTCTCCTTAAGAGAAAATGATGTTATGCATATCATTGTGTTTTACAAAGGATCATCTTCAACATGAAATCTAGTTTACTCTAAACAAGACTCTGAACAAATCTGTACCTTAAATCTTTTCGAATTTATATACAAAGAGCAACTTTTTTTTCATTCTCCAGAAAAAGAAAATCTAGAGCTTCCCTTAGTAATAGTTTTGAGAGAAATTCTCTCTCAAATTAATAATCAATTATTGAATTAGGACAAGGGTTGTTTTGTTCTTGTTGTTTTTCAGAAGCCTGTAGCTCTTCAGTCTCTGGAGGACATTGCTGAAAGTGAGATTGAATTCACTTCTTCCTCTGTCTTGTTCAGACCTCACCCAGGTGGGAGATCCCATTGTGTTCTACTCAGGTTTTTGTGGGGATAAATTCTTTGATTAGATTGCCCAAGGCTGGGCAATTTAGAAGTAAATGACATAATCAAACTTACATTCCCTCAGTCTCATCTTAGTCTACCTCTCATGGTAATATTCCTTCTCACTAATTGCAAACCAATCAGAGATAATTACCACCTTCAGGAACACCCACTTTTATAAGCACATATAAACTGTGAGCCCACATGATTGGTCTTTGGCATTCAAGAATGTCACTGACCCATTTTGTTGGTAATATAGTAGCATTATCAATAAAATGACTAATTACCCAGGAATCATGTTTCTCAATTTTTTTGTAACCTTTATAGTAAAATTATCCATCCTTATGTATAATTCAACGATATCCTGATTTAAGATGATCTTCTACTTGATTCCTTGGCTAACCTCTTCTACAGCAAATGCTGACCACTAGAGGTTCAGAGAATTCAAAATAAAACAATATAAACCTTAGGAGAGGCTACATTGTTCACATAAGCCAACCTACACCTGAATGCAAATCAGCACATTTGAGAAATAACCAATCATTCTCTTCTCGAAGATCTGGACTTAAGAGAGAAGTCATTTGCTTCTTGAGGCACCTCATTCCACTTTCAGATCTATCTAATTGGTGTGTTTGTTTCTCTATAACTTCAACCCATGCTTCTTAGTTTTACTTACTGGGCCAAGCAAGATTCACACACACACACACACACACACACACACACACACACACACACACACACATTATCTCCACCATGTCCTCTATTTTCAAGGCTAAGTATCTCCAGTTCTTTTAAGCAATTTTCATCTGACATGAACTCCAGGCCTTTGAACATGTTGATCATAATCCTACCAACACTTTGGACATCTCAGTGTGATGGCCTGAAATCAACAGGATACTGTAAACATGGTCTTACCTCTTTGGTGATAGTGTCTGTTTTGTTTCATCTTTCAATTCCCAGTGCTTAGCTCAGTATCTTAAGCCTAATGGATACTAAATGGATGCTTAAAAAAAATAAATAAAATAACAGATGCTTAATAAATCTATTGTCTCTAAACCATGAGACCTTTGGTTGGTGTGAGGCATTTTCCTAAATAATTATTCTAGATTTCACTTCATCTGACAATAGCTAGTGATGAGGTACAGCCTCTTGGAACCCCCTTGAGCTCTGATTAAATCTTCCCATTTGATGAGGCATTTGCCTGAGGCCATAAGCCTTTCATTGTGGGTAAGCCCAAACCTTTATTACTAGCCTAGCCCTCCTTTGTCCAGCTAACTCCTACCCTTGATCTTCCCAAACCCTCCGTCATCTCATCTACAGGTAGCCTCCAGCTACCTCCCATCCTTAATCTCATCACTGGGGTCTGAACTCTTTAAATCCTCCTGAAGACCCTCCTCAAACTCCTCCCCTAGAACCCCCCTAGATTCTTCTCACAACCTTTCTTTATATAAGACTCCATCTTGCCACCATGAGGTATGAGAGCACCTGAGAATTATGTAGTGCATACTCACTCTGTCAGAGGATTGTTGCCTGCTTGTGCAGTGCAAGCGGCACAGATTCCTAGGCTTCTTAAGAGTCTACCCAATGTAGTGAATCTTTAATAAACTTTGCTTTTCTTTGGCTGAGAGAAGACTTGAGTCGAATTCATTCCACAGCTCTTGAAAAAGCTGGGAATTATTCATTGATACCCTGTTGGTATTTTGAGAACCCCCTAACCCTGTGCCTCATCATTTTATGGTGACCCTCTTCAGTTAGGAGGAGGCAGAAGTCTTTCCCCAACAAGGAGGCATAGTAAGAGCACTATCCCTAAAGTTAGAGGAATTGAAATAAAATTCCACCCTAATACTTCTTATCTGTGTGAGTTTGAACGTCACAAAATTCTTTGGAATGAATATCCTCATCTGTAAAATGAGGGGGTTCAACTAGATTGCTTCCGAGGTCTCTTTGAACTCTAGAGCTATAATCTTATAAACCAGTGGGGCAGAATTGTGAAACATCCTGCCATTGCTAAGGGTTAGTCAAATATCCAGCTGCTGTAAATAGGTTCTTAGATATATATACAAATGAGAATTTGTATATATATATATATATATATATACACACATATACATATATGTATATATACACACACATATATGTATATATTTATATACAACTTATATACAACTTGATAGTTGCTGGGGTTAAGAGCTCTTTCATCAGAAGAACATTCAATTCACTTCACACAAAAAGAGATAAATGATTTAAGGTATTAAAAATAGTCCCAAAATAAAAAAAAAAACACAACACAACAAAACAAAACAAAACCTCTTAACTTTCCAGCTAATAGAGTGGATTGAAAGGCATCAAAGAGCCATGCTTCTGCAGCCCAAGTTGTCATTTGCAGGTTCAGAGCTAGATCCTGCCTTGGAGTGACAAATACACAGGAAAATAATTGGAAACATTGATGAGAGCCCTTTATGAAGCTGGAAGTATGTATCTCCTTTAGTTTGTTTAGCTCCATTAATTGTGAGTGGTATGTTAACCTCAGATGGCTGAGAGAAATGACCCACCTTCCTGTATGAGCTGAGAACATACTGTTCAGGACCAGATGAAGAGGGTGGTCATAAATCAAGTACTTTACAGAGAAGAGAGGATTGTGCTTTGGATGGTGGCTTCATCTGCCTTCCTTTGTCATGTAAAATACCTGAGAGTATTCAAATTAGGCTGCAATTTTCTAAAAAGGGAATAAATAAATAAATAAAATGAAAACAGCCTGACCAATTTCTCCTGATTAGGGTGGAAACACAGAGTCCCTGCATTGCTTCTCTGGGTTCTCCCTTCCTTACTGATGTGTTATTTAACACAGCTGGGGCTCTATAACCCTGGAACATGTTAAAGGTGAGATCTAAAGGTTACCATGGTAACTCCCCAGGGTACATTCCTTTTCAGTGAAGGGGGATGCCAGGTCCCTGGAAGAGGCTGGAAATTAATCAATTACATGAGATTGATCAGAGGGTAGGTAAAGTCTTTGCCTTCACTGTTAAGGATGCTAAAACCATTGGGAGTCAGGTAGGCCCCCCAAAACTTGAAGTCATTCATTTGGACAACAGTCAACAAATCTTAAGTGCTGATTATATATCAGTCACTTTGCTAAACAGAAAAAGGGAGACATGTCATTGTACTCACATCATCCTAAAAGTCCTTGAAGGACTCAATAATGGGGGGGAAATTTGGAGAAATAACTTAGGAACATGAAATAAGTAGCATTTCTAATGGGTAAAGTTCATTTTAAGAGTAAAGTTTTAATTTCCTTATCTGAAAAGTAATAGAATTCAGACTATAAGAGTGGAGACAATTCCTTTTTTTTTTTAACTTTAATAAATTTTTTCTTCAGTTACATGTAAAAAACAATTAGCATTCTGGTTTTTTTTTTTTTTTTGGTTTTGTGTTCTAAATTCTATCCTTCCTTCCTTCCTTGCCTTCACCTCCCCCCCCACCCCATGAATGGTAAACACTCAAATATAGGTTATAAATGTACCATTGTGTAAAATATTTCCATGTAATTCATTGTAGAAGAAAACACAAACAAAAAAGAAAGTGAAAAATAGTATGTTTTGGTCTGTATTCAGATGCCTTCAGTTTTTTCTCTGAAAGCAGATGGCATGTTTCCTCATCAGTCTTTTGGGATTGCCTTGGATCATTGTATTATTGATAATAGCTAGGTCATTCAAAGTTGTTCATTGTACAACATTGCTGCTAATGTGTATAATGGTCTGCTGGGTTCTACTCACTTCATTTTGTATTGTTTCACATAAATCTTTCCAGGCTTTTCTAAAATTGTCCTTCTTGTCATTTCTTATAGCACAATTATATTCCATTATAATCATGTACCACAACTTGTTCAGCCATTCTACAACTGATGGGCAACACAAATTTTTAATTCTTAGCCCCCACAAAAAGAGCTATTATAAATATATATATATATTAATTTTCTTCAGGATAAAGACCTAGTAGTGGTATTGCTAGATTAAAGAGTATGCATAGTCATTAGCCCTTTGGGCATAGTTCCAAATTGCCATCCTGAATGGTTGGATCAGTTCACAACTCCACCAATAGTGTATTAGTGTCCTAGTTTTCCCACATCCCTTCCAATATTAATAATTTTCCTTTTCTTTCAATATTAGCTAGTCCACAGGAGTGACTTCATACCTTAGAGTTGTTTTAATTTTCATTTTTCTAATTAGTAGTGCTTTAGAGTGTTTTTTCATGTGACTAGAGATAGTTTTAATTTCATTGTCTGAAAACTACCTGTCCATATCCTTTTGACCACTTATTAACTAGGGAAATGAATTGTATTTTGGTAAATTTTACTGAGTTCTCTATATATTCAAGAAATGAGGACTTTATCAGAGACACTTGCTGTAAAACTCTTTGGTCAAATTTCTGCTTTCCTTCTAATTGTGGTTGCATTGGTTTTGTTGTACAAAAACTGTTTTATCCTAATTTTATACAATCAAAGTTACATATTTTACATTTTATAATAATCTCTTTATCTTGTTTGTCCTAAATTCTTCCCTTCTCTATAGATCTGACAGGTAAAGTATTCTATGTTCTCTGAATTTGTTTGACGGGGACAGCTCTTGAAAAAGCTGGGAATTATGTAGTGTATGGCTTTGCTCTTCTTTTGTTTCATTGCCATTCTTCCCTTTCTTCGGAGTAGTATGTTCCTCAAATCATCTTACTCTTCAGGTTCATTTTTCCTAGACTAAAATCCTACACTCTTAACCAAAGTATCCAAGATCTCCTAACAAAGCCTATCATGTACAAACTTTCAAGTGAATTCCACAAATATTATCTACTGTGTAGATGTCAATCTGCTAGGTTTGGGGAATAGAAAGATAGAAATATGAAATATGAAACTCTTCCTAAATTTGAGGTGATTATGTTCTAGTGGAAGATAACTTTTACATGATTTATCTATTTATTTTTCTTCTGTAGAGGTCATCATTGGCCAAGTGTTGCAGGATGCTTCACTGCTCTTCAGTTGATATGAAAGTTTTATTCTTTGGCAGATTGTGACCCAAGGATTATAACTCAAATATATATATATATATATATATATATATATATATATATATATTTTTTTTTTTTTTTTGCTTTTTTGAGGTAATTGGTTAAGTAACTTGCCCAAGGTCACACGGCTAGGTTTTTGTTTGTGTGTGTTAAATGTCTGATACTGGATCCGAACTCAGGTCCTTCTGACTCCAGGGCTGGCTTTCTACTCACTGCGCCACCTAGCCGCCCCCTAACTCAAATATTATTGATATTAAAATGAAAAGTCTAGGGCTGGATAGGTGGTGCAGTGAATAGAGCATTAGCCCTGGTGTCAGAAGGATCTGAGTTCAAATCCAGCATCAGACATTTAATATAAAAACTAGCCAGGTGACCTCGGGCAAGTCACTTAACCCCAGCTGCCCTCCAAAAAGCGAAAAAAAAAAGAGAGAGAAGAAAAGTTGTTGCATTAACATGAATGCAATGTATTGCACTCTCTTTCTCCTATTTAAATTGAAATCCATCTATTGTTTGTCTGTGATTGCTGCCTAAGATATATGGGTTAATGGAACAACAAAATGTTTCAGACATTGTCAGAGTATAATAATATAATTCAATGTGGCCTAGCAAATGTAGTAATATATAAAGATTTAAGAGAAACCTAGGTTAAAACCCCATCTTTGGCATTTATTTGCTACACTGGATTTATTAACATGGACAAATTATTTAACTTTCTGAGCCTTAGTTCCCTCATTTGCAAAATAGGAATACAAATGGTCCTTATAGTTCTTACCTCACAGGATCATCACAAGGCTCAAAAGAGTTCATATGAATAAAGTATTTAGAAAATCTAAAAATATTCCATTTGTCAGTTATTATATTTCCCTTAAAAACTGTATAAAAATAAATTATTATTCCAAGGAATAGTGTTCCAGTCTATAGGCACTAGAGGAATTTTTATGTATTACTACAACTGTGTCAGACTCCGTAGTGTTGGGTAAGGAACTGGGCTAGGCAGCAGGAGGTTGTGTTTAGGTTGATGGAGAAGAAGGGTGTTTTTGAATGATCACTAAGAAATGGGACTTGCAGCTTCAGAAGTCAGGTGTGCACTAGTTGGATGATATTGGAGGCCTTGTTGGCTAATTTTGTTGAGCTGGTTCTAGGCAGCCTACAGGGAGAGCAGATGAAGTACAGTACTCTTAAAAGGATAATGGATTTGGAGTCAGAGTACTGGCAGGGGAAGGTGGGGCAGGAGGGGAGGGGTGGGGAAGATAGGGAGGGGTGGGTGGTTCACAAACTAACTTTGCTACTTACTACTTGTATAACCTTAAACAAGTCACTTTAACTCTCTGGACCTCAGTTTACTCTTCTATAAAATTATGATGGCTAGCATGTATATAGATTTGCAAAATGCTTTCCATTCATTGATTAATTTCCATTTATCACTTCCTCACAATAACCCTGTGAAACAGATGCTATTATCATCCCCACTTTACAGATGAAGAAAATAAAACACAGAGCATGTAAGTGATTGTCCAAGGTCACAATACTAAGTAAGGTTCTGAGGAAAGTTCTGAACCCAGGTCTTCAAGACCCCAAAGCACACTGTCCACTTTGCCCCCTTGCTTCTACTGACATTGCACCTGTAAATATCTTATCCTGTGATCTGACAAGAGACCCTGCAAACCCCCTGATAAAACATATACATAGTGGATTAGCCATGTGACCAATGTAAAAAAAGACTGCATTCTGTTTTGTTTTGTGCTTAACAGTCAGTCCCATACATACAGATAATAACACTGTCAATGGTGTCATCTTTGACTACAAAACACAATAGGATTCTTTGAATCTATGATTTTAGAAGAGGAAGCTGCTTAAAGCGATGTTAAATGGGATCTGTTGGTAATGGCTCACCTTGCATTCAAAGTTAATTGGATAGTTAAAATCCCAGCTTACATTTAATACGTATCATTTTTCAAATGTCCCAAGATAAATCTGTGAATTTAAAAACAAAAAAAAGAGAGAGAGAGATAGAACATGATACAAAATAATAGATTTCTTGAGCTCTGGATTTGGATTTCTCTCATCCGAGCAATAAAGCTTACTTTTTAACCCATTTTCTCCCCAATTATACTTACATACAAATGGTATTCTTTCTCACCTAATCTACTTAAGCATGACACCATTTACTCCATTCAATATTTCAATTCCTTCACTGTATGGCACAAATATTTGCAAAGATATTCATATTGGTCATCTAAGTTCATGTGTAAATAAATACAAATCATCCATGGCCTAATTCCATGTAGCTTCCTTTTTTTTTTCATGATCCATTATTTTATTTTTTCTACATTATAACTAAAGACATTAGGATGAAAATTAAAAAGTGGAAAAGAGTCTAAACAGCCATGTATATATTTAATAAAAAAAGGCCAATTGGTATAGTAGACAGGAAATTGAAGTCAGGAATTGTGCATTCAAATGCAAGGCAATTCATTTCATATTTCTGAAAAATAACTTCCTCCTCCATGAAATATGCAATATAATTTCTGGGGAATGAAAGGTGGCAGCAAGAACAATGGGGCCAGGCTTAGAGTTCGAAAGATCTGAGTTCCCATCCTGCTCTGCTACATACTGTGTGAGCACACATAGATTCACTTAATCTCTCTGTGCTGGAAGACTAAATGGCAGATGACTTCCTGATTGGATTTGGTGGAAAGAGTTTCTACTTTGCATGTTCTGCTAACAAATGATATCATATCACAGGTGGTTTAAAACTAAACAAAAATAAATAGATAAATAAATAAAAGAGTAAGTAATAGCAACAAACTAACATTGCCTAAGTTGGACTTTGGGGGTGAAAACACATTGCACTTTTAAAGCGTTATAGGAATGAGTTGTTTTTCTTTAACAAAGATAATTAGAAAGCATCTTCTTATGTTCTTTTTAAATACCATATTTCTTGTACCCCAATATTAACTGTCCTTTCCATACTCCCCCCAGATCCACAATGTAGCTTTTTAGAAAAATGTAGATCAGGAAACAAACTAATGGGTATTTCAGTAGACAAAGCATGAAAAAATAGGTTCAAATTTTACCTTTGCAGCTTACTATTCCATGACTTTGGGTAAATCATTTGCTTTCCCTGGATCTGAAGTTTCTTGACTTTTAAATGAGGGCATTGTACTAAATGGTCTCTGAAATTCCTTCTACCTCTAATCTTTGTTTGAGGTTGTAACATATTGATACATAACTTTTCAGGTGATGGAAAGATGTGGATTTTAACATAGTACAACGCCGCCCCCCCCCCCCAATCCCTGCCAAATAAGAATCTACTCTTTGGAAAACAATTTGGAGGTATGTCACAGATTATTTAGAGGGAATGTGGTACAAGGGAAAGAATACTGACTTTGAAGTCATATGACTTTGAATTTGAATTCTGATTATATTATTTTGCTAGCTTTGTGATCTTGGGCCAATTCCTTTCTGTGGACTGTGTTTCATTATCTATAAAAAGAGAAAAACTTGATTACGGTTACTATAAAGTTATTTTCAACAATGGTTTCTTTAATTCATTCATTTGTTTGTTTGTTTATCTACAAACCCATGACTGGGCGAACTACTCTAAGGTCATAGAGGAAGAATAGAAACTGGGAAATTGTGACTTTCCCAAGGTTACAAAAAAGTGAATCTTGGGTCTAAAGTCTTCATCCAAAGTCAATGACTCTGTGTGTTTGTGTGTGTGTGTGTGTGTGTGTGTGTGTGTGTGTGTGTGCTTCTAGCTGGACTATAATCAAATTGGATTATTCTGTGTCTAAGAGGGTTTCAAAGAGTTCCATTCATCCTTGATTTATTTTTAATAAGATAATTCATTGTAATCCTAACAATGAGAACAATCCCAAAGTGAGAAAGGTGGTATTACTTGGGGGTTGGAGGGTTCTCCCTCACTTGGGGTCTTCAAGGAAAACTTCTTACCATTTGTCATATATGTTATAGAGAAGATTTTTGTTCGTGTTGGACTAGATTTGAATTGAAGTCTTAGTACTGTAATTCTATGATTCTATGATTTGTCATTTCTATATTATAACATTTGGACTCTATATAATAAATGATGACCAGTCTATTGCTATATTTAAATCCTATTTTTTATTATTTTTATGTCATTTACATATGAATATATCATTCCATCTTTCTTAAAGGCAGAATCACCAAATGTCAGAATTTGAAGGGCTCTTAAACCATAAAACATTGCTTTGAATTCTGATATCTATTACTTACTGTATGAGTCTTGTCAAACTGCTTATGCCCTCTGAGCCTCAGTTTCCTCATTTGAAAATGAGAGACCTTGAATGGATAATACTCCATTTTGTGATCATTTGCATAAGAAGAAAGAATTGTGAAAGCTAGAAGTTTTTGACCAAAGCATGTTAGAGATAGAAGAAAGAATATTGAGTGTCAGAGTCTGAACTTGAAGTCAGGATAGAGCTGAGTTCAAATTCCTCCTTTGTTTCTATAAGTGACCTTGTGTAAAGTCCTTAATCTCTCTGTGATTCACTTTCTTCATCTGTAAAATGGGTATAATAAATTCTGTAGTACCTACCTCAGACAGTTGCCAGGTTCAAATTAGACAAAATGGGTAAAATACTTAGTAAAACTTAAAAACCAATATAAGTGCCAGGAATCATTATTATAATTATCATTAGCATAGAATAGAATTTTTGAGCTGGGAGAGACATAACAACATAGGAAATTAGAGTTAGAGGGGATATTATCAAGGCCAAATCCCTCTTTTTTATAGATGAAAAATATTGTCCCAGAGAATGAAAATGATGACCACAAGGTCACAGAGACAGAAAGTCTAGCAAAGACTGGAATTTATTACATATTAAGTTATCTGTGACGACAAGTATAGAACCATACCAGAGAGAAATCTAGGCTAATTATTATGATGATTTTTAAATATTGATATCCTTTCTATGAATATTTTACCTATGGATACAATTAAAACTTAGAAACCTCTCTCTGCTAGACCTGTCCTCTGACCATTCTAGTATCTGTATCTTGCCCAATAGTATATCACTAGTTAGCAGTGATGTGGCCTTTAGAATGTGAACTTCAAAAGGTTGAACACAGGCATAGTTTCTTCTCTGTTTAAAAGAAAGTTCACACATGCCAAGGAAGTAATGGCCCAATGCAAACCCTGGCAATTTCAACTTGAAATATTGAATGCCAAAAGTGGTTAATGTGTTCCAGGGAACTTAAAAGATGAAAATGATAATTTACATTCCTAGAGGAATTTAAGGTTTACAACAAACTTTCTTCACAACCCTAAGAGATAAGAAGTACTCTGTCTTATAAATGAGGAATCTATGATTCAGAATACTGAAGTATTCCCCTATGATATTATCCTTAGTATAACAAAGATAACAAGTATCAAATGTGGAACTCAATCCCAGAACTCCTGAGTCTAAATTCATTGCTCTTCCCACCATACCACATGGCCATTTATAGGTTCAAAACTTTAGGACCCATCCAAAATAAAGATTTCCATTATTTGAGATGGGCATTTTAACCAAATGAATGAACACCAGAAGCCATCTAATCTAACTATTTAATGAAAGTTAATCTTACTGTTAACATTCAGTCATTTCAGCGATGTCCATTTACCATTTCCTTCTCCAGCTCAATTTACAGATGAGGAACTGAATCAAACAGGATTAAGTGCCTTGTGCAGGGTCACACAGCTGGTTCATATTTGAGGCTAGCTCCACAGATCACATGCCAAATGAGTGGTTATTCATACTTTGATTGAAGACCACTCACGATGATGGGTGAACGCCATTAGAACAGAACTTCTTTCTACTTGAGGGTATTTTCCTTCTTTGTCAGAAGCATTTCTTTTTTTTTGCTTCTTTTTTTTGGAGGGCAGTTGGGGGTAAGAAACCTGCCCAAGGTCACATGGCTAGTAAGTGTTAAGTGTCTGGGGTCAGATTTGAACTCAGGTCCTCCTGACTTCAGGGCCAGAGCTCTTTTCACTTTGCCACCTAGCCACCCCTAGAAGCATTTCTTTACATTAAAAAGGTACTCTGCTATTTCTACTCACTGTTTCTAGTTCTCCTTTCTAGGACCAAATAAATAAGTCTAATCTCTTTTCCACGTGACAGCTACTCAAACCTTTATAGATAGCAAGCATTACTTCCTAAATCTCTTTTCTGGACTAAACATCCCTTGTTTTTTCAAGTGATGCTTATATAATAGTTCTGTTGAATTGACTGCCTTGTTGGGGATGGGACTAAGTCATTAAAAAATAGTTATAGTCATAGTAGAGAGGGAACAAAAGTGATCATGGGATTGGAACTCTAGGGTAGAGTTTTCTGTAGAATTGTTTTTGAGAAAAAGGAGAGGGAAAGAAAGAGGGAGAAGGAGAGAGAGAGGGAGAGGGAGAAAGGGAAGGGGAGAAGGAAGAAGGAGGGCTCAATGGGGGAGACAGAGAGGGAGAGGAAGGTAAACAGGAACATCAGGAGACTCAATAGAAGTAAATGGAAGATGATTTCCATGAGGCTGACTCTAAGATTTCCAGAATCTAGAGTCCTTGCCTTTCCTCTGCTTGCAGCTCAAATTATTAAGAGAATACAGTAGAGATAAACTGAATTAAGACTTCTTCAAGCCACAACTGGAGCAGTGGTGCATCTACACTGCTCTGATTTTCTCTTCTATTTCATTTCTGTGTAGACAATATGTAAAGGGGTTCATTGCTAAGTATTTGATGTTTTAAATTTTATTTTTTTATATCTTGCTTTATTTTAGTTTATTTTTTATTTTTATTTATTTATTTGTTTGTTTGTTTGTTTATCATTTATTTAATGTTAGACTGGTACTTCCTATTTCACCCTGGTTGGAAGTGAAAGAGTTAACTCTAGTCCTGATCCCACTACTAATTAGCAGGTCAAGTTGGACTTGCTCATTTTGCATTTGTGATACTTTGGGCCCCAGTTTCTACTTCCTCAGCCACAGGCACTATAGGCATGGGCCACCATACTCTTACTATATACATTTTTCTTGACAGTATAAAGCCATTATGAAAACTGATCCATGTACTACGGTGTAAATAATAAACAACAGATGTAAAGAAGGGAGAAATGATAAACATATTCTTTGTAAGACACAAGGTAAAACAAATACTGATTAATAAAACATACATGGAAGATACAGATGGAAATAGGGAGTAAGTAATAGTATCCTCACCGTCAAAGAAAAAATGATAGAAACACACTAAAGAGATTGATAAGGGCGTTAGGTGACACAGTGGTTGGAGAACAGAGCCTTGAGTCAGGAAGACTCACCTTCCTGATTTAAAATCTAGCCTTAGACACTAGCTATATGACTCTGGGCAAGTCATTTAACCCTGTTTCCTCATCTATAAAATTTGTTGGAGAAAGAAATGGTAAACCACTCCAGTATTTCTGCCAAGAAAACCCAAATTGGATCGTGAAAAGTCAGATATGACTAAAAATGACCAAACAATAACAATAGCAAAGAGATTATTTAATAATGAGGCAATATGCCACACTTTATGGGACTTTTTTATAAACTGTCCTCAGAGGAACATGTATACTTTTTAAAACTTATATTAATAAAATGGTGGGGGTGAAGTAAGGCTAAATGCTGAGCATGCAATTTAAAAAGGGAGAAAGTAAGTAATTTAGCTAATTCAAAACAAGTAAAAATACTGATAATCAATGGACAAGTAGAGATACTTGAAATAATTTTAAATGATCATATGGTAGATAAACTCAACAAAAGTTGTGTTATTTTTAAAAAGATTAATGTCAACAAATTATCAGCGGATGAGGGAAAGAGAGAGGGAAACTGAAAAATAGACTGAAAGGCAGATAGACATAGAATGAATGAAAAATTCAAGGTAATAGTCTCCTTGGAAAGACTTGGGCTCAAGGCAAAGACTCTAAGAGTTGGATTCTTTATAGTATTGGAAAGAGAGTTACCCTTGGCTAACTAGTGACCAGGATCAACACACACACATACATGCACACACACACACTCATGCTCTACAAAGGGAGGTATGGAATCCTCACAGGTAGAAGGAATTTTAGTGACCATAGTCTAAATCTTTTAGTTTGCATATGAGGTAACTAGGGTCCAGACAAGAACTTACCCTGCTTTGTATCATCACAGGCATAGATCAAGAGATGGAAGGGACCTTAAATGTAATCTAGTCTAACCCCTTCATCTCATAGTAGAGGAAACTAAGACTAAGAAAGGTTTAATGTCTTGTCCAATTCACATATGGAGTAGAGAAGAGTGCCATGCCTGAAATCAGGAAGACTCATGTTCCCAAGTTCAAATCTAACCTCAGGCACTATGTGACCCTGGGAGAGTCACCTAATACTGTTTGCCTCAGTTTCCTCATTTGTAAAATGAACTGGAGAAGGAAATAACAAATCATTTCAATATATCTTTCAAGAAAGCCCTGAATGTTGTCCTGAAAGTCAACACAACTGAATCTACTGGAAAACAATAAACTCAGAGTCTAACTGAGAGGTCCTTTGACTCCAAATTTATGCCTCTCTCAGCTCTAAATTCATGTAATAATGAAACAGACTGAAATACTCAGAAACTAACACAAAGTACAGTTAGCTAGCACTTGCTTCTTAAAGACTTGACAGTATGTTTTCTTGAACAATAGAGTATTTCAATAGTAAACAAATTGCGTTTGGCAAAGAAATGAATTGTTTTGTTTGTTTTTGATTTTTTATTTTTTTTATTTTTTTAAAACAAATGCTTAATTAACTTCTGTTTTACATCATTCATTTCTGCCAGATTTGAGTTACAATCATTTCCCCCCCTGTTTTTCCCCTACCCACCCTCCCAGAATAGCATTCCCGCAAGATATCACTTCCTCCAATCTGCTCTCACCCATACCTTCTCCCATACCCCCTTGGACTTTTCCATTAGAGGAAGGTGAATCTTTGTGTCCCAATGTCTGCACATCTTATCTCCCAATTAGAAGCAAAAGAGTATTAATAATAGTATTTATATATATTTGAAACATTTATTGTTAAGACCTCGAATTTCAGATCCATTTCCTTCCTCCCTAGTTACCCATTCCCTCTGGGGAGATAAGTAATTCAGTATATGTTGTACATGTCTAGCTTTGCAAAACATTATCATAGTAGATATGTTGTACAAGGCTGCTTATAATTCCCTCCCACTCATCCCAACCCCCACCTGGTCCATTTCCTACATGATCCTGTCCCTCTTCTATAGTGGGTACTTCCAACCTCCCCTCCCCCCAAGGATGCCCTCCCATCAATCATCCCTCCTCTCATCCCCCTTCCCCCTATTCTGCTGCAGGTTGAGATATCCCATTTAGTATGTATGTCATTCTGTCCCTGAACCAAATTCAATGAGAATGTGGTTTTACCTTTTTGCCTTCCTATTCTCCCCCTCCTTTGCAACCACTTCCCCTTGCTTCTTCTACATGAGATAGTTTACCCTACCCTGTCTCTCCCCATCTCCTCTTGCCACTTTCCTCTCTCACCTCATAATTTCACCCCTTGAGTATCCTCCCTTCCCAACAAATTCAACCTATGCCCTCTATCCATATATAACTGTAACCATATACACACACATTCACATATGTATTCATATGACCACACACCTTTCTTCCATTATTTTCATAGTGAGAAAGATATCATCAGTCACAGTTATTGCTTTTCCATATAGGAATGTAAATAGTTCAACTTTGATAAGTTCCTTTTGATTTCTTTTCCCTGATTACCTTCTCAGGCATCTCTTGCTTCTTGTGTCTGGATGTCAAATTTTCTATTCAATTCTGGTTTTTTCCTCAAGAATGCTTGAAAGTCCTCTATTCCACTGAATGACCATATTTTCCCCTGAAACAAAATACTCAGTTTTGCTGGGTAGGTGACCCTTGGGTTCATTCCCAGCTCTTTTGCCCTCTGGAATATCATATTCCATGCCCTTCGATCCCTCAGTGTAGAAGCTGCCAGGTCCTGGGCTATTCTGATTGTGTTTCCACAATATTGAAATTGTTTCTTCCTGGCTGCTTGTAGTATTTTCTCCTTGATCTGGGGATTCTGGAACCTGGCTATAATATTCCTGGGAGTTTTCTTTTTGGGATCTTTTTCAGGAGGTGATCTGTGGATTCTTTCAACCTCTATTTTGCCCTCTGGATCTAAAACATCAGGGCAATTTTCCTTGAGAATTTCTTGAAGGGTGATTTCTAGGTTCTTTCTTTGATCATGGCTTTCAGGTAGTCCAATAATTTTTAAATTGTCTCTCCTGGATCTATTTTCCAGGTTTTTCCCATGAGATATTTCACATTTCCTTCTATTCTTTGATTTGTTTGGATCTGCTTAACAGCATCTTGATTTCTCATAAAGTCATTAGCTTCCATTTGCTCCAGTCTAACTCTGAAAGAATGAATCTCCTCAGTGAACTTTTGAGATTCTTTTTCCATCTGGAAAATTCGACTTTTTAAGGCATTCTTTTCCTCATTGCCCTTTTGGGCTTCCTTTGCCATTTGAGTTAGTCTATTTTTTAAGGTGTTGTTTTACTCGGTAAGGCTGTTGACCCTCATTTCATACTTTTCCTGCATCCTTCTCATTTCTCTTTCCAATTTTTCCTCCACTTCTCTTATTTGATTTTTAAAGTCCTTCTTAAGGTTCTCTATGGCCTGCAACCCACTCATGTTTTCCCCTGGGGCTTTTGGAGCAGGACTTCTGCCCTCACAGTCTTTTTCCCGCTCTATGCCCCCAAAATAGGAGTCTAGGGTTGCATTTTTCTTTTTCCTTTGCCTTGGCATGTTGCCACTTAATTACTTGACTTTTGGGCTTGTTGCCACCTTATGGCCTGATGCCAGACAGGAACTTTCGCCCCAAACGTGTGAGGGGGCCAGCTTCCGTTTTTGGCAAGCTGTAACCCACCCACGACTTCCACCCCAGATCACAATCCAGATCCAGGGTGGTTAAAGCAAGAGCAATTAGCCCCCCAAGACTGATCGCTGGATCTCCCTACAGTTCGCAGGCCAGGAGCTGGAGCTGCCTCTGAAAACTACAAAATGGCATGTCTCCTCAGCGGCTTCCAGCCCCCAGGGAAGGAAGCCGACGTATTCCCCAAATACTGGTCCCAAAGTCCATAGAGCACTAACCTCTTACTTTGTCCTAGGAATGTCTCTGTTGATAATTCTGGAGTCGCCACAGCTGCTGGTGTTCTGGGGTCTCTCCAGCCGGCTGCTGGCCCTGCCGCCCTGGGGCTAAAACCCCGGCTCACGCGGACCTGGGCTCGGCTCGGCTCCCCGCGCTCTGCACGCTGCGCTGCCGGCTCCCAGAGCGCTGTGCTGGTCCTTCCTGCAGGGCTGCTGGGCTGTCCTCAGCGGGAGGTTAGTTTCTCTGTGTAGTTCTATGGGTGCTGGGGCTCCAGAAGTTGTTCAGAGTCCTCTTTTTACATAGTTTGGGGGGAATCTGGGGGCAGAGTGGCTTGGATGAGCTGTTTCTACTCCGCCATCTTGGCTCCGGCCCCTTGGTTTTTTATTTTACTGACTTGTAGTTACAGTCTAAGGAAGGGAAGATCAGGGGCACAATTAAAAAAAAAAAACTGGACAGAAGAGATAGCAGTAAAAGCATGGAGATAGGGAGAATAATTTCTGGCAATATAGCCTGACCTTTATGAAGAGAATTGATCTCCAGTCATCTCGGGAGTAAATCAAACACATTGCTGCAGAACTGCTCTGTATTGAAATAAGAAGGACACTGGACCTGTATATCAAGGATTTTTCCAGGACTTTTGGCTCTGCCAATTACCAGTCATGTGAATATTAGTTAATTCTGCCATGGGAGCTTCCATTTCCTCATCTGTAAAATGGAATGGATAATACTTCTACCATTTACTTCACTGGTCATATGGAGCAAATGTCATAAAACATGGGAATAGGGGTGATTAGGTGGCATAGTGAGTAGAGCACCAGCCCTGGAGTCAGAAGGACCTGAGTTTGGATCCAGCCTCTGACACTTAATGCACACACAAACAAAAATCTAGCCATGTGACCTTGGGCAAGTTACTCAACCCCAATTGCCCTCAAAAAAGCAAAAATAATAATAATAATAATAATAATAAAATAAAAAATAAAACATGGAAATAACCTTATAAAACATTAAAAAGTCTCAGATCTTAAATTTTATTTCCTAGTGACATGATGAAATCTTTATCAAGCTCTCCCTTCTTTCAGTGACATCACTATAAGCATCTTGTCTTTATTTAAAATTCCCTATGTTTGTAAAATGATGCCTTCTTCATAGATCTTTCTGTGTGTCAGCATGGTGTTGTCAAAGGGTCTCAGAGACAGAGAACCTGAGTTGCCTCTGGGCAAGTCAACATCACCCTATGAGCCTTAGTTTCCTAACTTCCCCCTAACTTAGAAAACAGGGGAGGGAAGGCAATAAAATTTTTTTTATCTATTTCTATTGAGTCATTGTGAAGAAAATGTTAAACTTTCAAGTGCAATATCAGTTCAAGATCCCAGAAACCACAAATAACAGACTCACATTGGGAAAATGTATTAATGTATTAAAAGTATTAACAAAGGAGCCAGAACAAAGAAATACTATGTTAGATGACTATGAAAAAGCATTATATTAGTTTTATTATAATAGTATTATATTAATTTTGATTAATAGAGTAGTATTATATATAACATACATAATGTTATATATAGTACAATATACCATATATAATATGGTAGTATAATGTATATATATGTATATATATATATATATATATATATAAAGAGAGAGAGAGAAGTATTAAATTGACTTTTAAATTGAATTTTATGTTTATTTTTAGTTTACATCTTTCATTTTTACAAGATTTTGACTTACCAATTTTCACCCCATCTTTCCCCTATCTCCCACCTCAAAACAACAATGTCACTGTATACCCCTTCCCCCAATTTGCTTTCTCCTATATCCTCCTCTATGCCCCCTCTGACTTTCCAGTAAGGCAATGTGGATCTCTATACCCCAGTGACTGTATAACATTTCCCAGTTTCATGTAAAAAAAATTATATGTATACATATGGATAGATATAGATATAGACATGGATATAGATAGATATTGATATAGATATAGATATTTAAAACATTTTATTTCAAAACTTTGAATTACAGATTCTTTCCCTGCCTCCTTCGTCACCCATCTTTACTGGGAAGATAGACATTTCAATATAGGCTGTACATGTGTAACTACACAAAACATTTCCATTGTGGATGTATTCTGAAAGACTGACTATGTTTCCCTCCATTCTATCCTGCCCCTCCCACTTGTTCTCTTCTCTGCTTTGACCCTGTCCCTTTTCAAAAGTGTGTGCTTCTAACTTCCCACCCAACTTGCCTCCCCATCTGTCATCCCCTCTCTCATCCCATTCCCCCACTACTCTCTTGTATGGTGAGATATCCTTTTTAGTATGTATGTCATTCCCTTCCCAAGCCAAATTCAATGAGAATAAGGTTGACCCATTCCCTTTTGCCTTTCTCTTCTTCCCCTCCATTCTAACAGTTTTCCCTTACCTCTTCTATATGAAATAATTTACCCCATTCTTTCTCTCCCCATCTCTTCTTATTATATAACTCTCTCACCTCACAATTTCACCTTTTAAGTATCATCCCTTCCTATTCAATTGGTCCTGTGTCCTCTATGTATATCTGTATACATATATACACAAACTCACATATGAATTCATATGCCAATATACCCTTCTATATAGACATATATGTATACATATACATAAATACATACATACATATATAAGTATACATATATATATATATATATATATATATATATAAATACATATTCCCTTCAACTATTCTCATAGTGGGAAATGTTTCATAAGTTACAATTATAGTTTTTCCAAATAGGAATGTAAATAGTTTAACTTTGATAAGTTCCTTGTCATTTCTTTTCCCTGTTAACTTTCTCATGTTTCTCTTCCTTCTTATATTTGAATGTCAAATTTTCTATTCAATTCTGTTTTTTTCATCAAGAATGCTTGAGGGGCAGCTAGGTGGCGCAGTGAATAGAGCGCCGGCCCTGGAATCAGAAGGACCTGAGTTCGGAGCCGGCCTCCGACACTTAATCCGCACAAACAAAACCTAGCCGTGTAACCTTGGGCAAGTTACTTAACCCCAATTGCCCTAAAGGGGCGGCTAGGTGGCGCAGTGAGTAAGAGCGCCGGCCTCGGAGTTGGGATGACCCGAGATCAGATCCGGCCTCAGAAAATGAGCACCCACGCATAAATCAAATGACTAGCCGTGTAACCTTGAGCAAGTTACTTAACCCCAATTGCTTTAAAAAAAAAAAAGAATGCTTGAAAACGGGGTGGCTAGGTGACACAGTAAATAAGAGTGCTGGCCCTGGAGTTGGGACAACCTGGGATCGGATCCAGCCACAGAAAATGGGCACCCCCACATAAATAATGACTGGCTGTGTAACCTTGAGCAAGTTATTTAACCCCAATTGCTTTTAAAAAAATGCTTGAAAGTACTCTATTTCATTGAATTACCATATTTTCCCTGAAACATTATTCTCCGTTTTGCTGGGTAGGTGATTCTTGGTTTTAATTCCAGGTCCTTTGACCTCCAGAATATCATATCCCAAGCCCTTCAGTCCCTCAGTGTAGAAGCTGCCAGATCCTGTGTTATACTAATTGCGTTTCCATAACATTAAAATCGTCTCGGATGCTTGTAATATTTTCTCCTTGATCTGGGAACTCTGGAAACTAACTATAATATTCCTAGGAGTTTTCTTTTGGGGATTTTTTTCAAAAGGTGATTGGATGATTCTTTCAACCTCTATTTTGCCCTCTGGTTCTAAAACTTCAGGGCAATTTTCCTTGAGAATTTCTTGAAGGATTATTTCAAAGTTCTTTTTTTGATCATGGCTTTCAGGTAGTCCAATAAATTTCTAAATTATCTCCTCTGGATATATTTTCCTGGTCAGTGGTTTTCCCAATGAGATATTTCACATTGCATTCCATTTTTTCATTTGTTTGAATCTGTTTAATAGTATCTTGATTTCTCATAAAGTCACTAGCTTCCATTTGCTCCAATCTAATTCTGAAGTTATTATTCTCTTCTGTGAGCTTTTGAGATTCTTTTTCCATCCGGCAAATTCAGCTTTTTGAGGCATTCTTCTCATCATTGTCTTTTTGAGTCTCTTTTGCCATTTGAATTAGTCTATTTTTTAAGGTATTATTTTCTTCATTCAGATTGTTGACTCTTTTTTCATGATTTTCTTACATAATTCTCATTTCTCTTCCCAATTTTTCCTTCACTTCTCTTATTTGGTTTTCAAAGTCCTTTTCAAGCTCCTCTGTCACCTGTAACCCATTCATATTTTTCTGGGAAGCTTTTCTTGTAGGAGTTATAACTTTGTTGTCTTCCTCCTGTTCTGTGCTTTGATAATCTTTGTCTCCCAAAATGGAATCCAAATCTGATTGCTGTGCTTGCTTTGTTTCCTTTGCTTGATCATGTTGCCACTCAATTACCTGACTTTTAGGCTCTTTGCCACAGTGGAGCTCTGCTTCCAGAGGGGGGAGCTTTGTCCCAAATCACTGGGGTTTTCTCAGCTGACAGAGGTATTAGTTGGTTGCCCTCTCTGAAGCTTCCACACACTCTAGCTCAGTGGTCACACACCTCAGGACATTCACCCTAGACAGCAATCCACATCCAAGCAGGTTAAAGCAAGAGCAATTAACCCTCAGAATGGTCCCTTGGTCCACCTACAATCTGCAGGCCAGGATCTCTGAAGCAGCCATACAGCTGCTGCACCTCACCTGCTTTTCCCTCAAGGGGGCAGAGGTGGGACCATACTCCCGGACTCCCTGTTCCCAAAGGCCATACTGACCTCTCACTTTGTCTTTG